>CAVNVB010000044.1:45000-69671 GCA_963691665.1 Clepsis dumicolana
TTAGGTTAGGTTAGGTTAGGTTAGGTTAGGTTAGGTTAGGTTAGGTTAGGTTAGGTTAGGTTAGGTTAGGTTAGGTTAGGTTAGGTTAGGTTAGGTTAGGTTAGGTTAGGTTAGGTTAGGTTAGGTTAGGTTAGGTTAGGTTAGGTTAGGTTAGGTTAGGTTAGGTTAGGTTAGGTTAGGTTAGGTTAGGTTAGGTTAGGTTAGGTTAGGTTAGGTTAGGTTAGGTTAGGTTAGGTTAGGTTAGGTTAGGTTAGGTTAGGTTAGGTTAGGTTAGG
Organism: Clepsis dumicolana; assembly: GCA_963691665.1. Lineage (NCBI taxonomy): Eukaryota > Metazoa > Arthropoda > Insecta > Lepidoptera > Tortricidae > Clepsis > Clepsis dumicolana. Next base: position 45,276 of record CAVNVB010000044.1, read on the forward strand.
TTAGGTTAGGTTAGGTTAGGTTAGGTTAGGTTAGGTTAGGTTAGGTTAGGTTAGGTTAGGTTAGGTTAGGTTAGGTTAGGTTAGGTTAGGTTAGGTTAGGTTAGGTTAGGTTAGGTTAGGTTAGGTTAGGTTAGGTTAGGTTAGGTTAGGTTAGGTTAGGTTAGGTTAGGTTAGGTTAGGTTAGGTTAGGTTAGGTTAGGTTAGGTTAGGTTAGGTTAGGTTAGGTTAGGTTAGGTTAGGTTAGGTTAGGTTAGGTTAGGTTAGGTTAGGTTAGGTTAGGTTAGGTTAGGTTAGGTTAGGTTAGGTTAGGTTAGGTTAGGTTAGGTTAGGTTAGGTTGAGGTAAATTTTCGGTGTGGACTTGTGTTTACTCGTTAATAACTTTGCGACGGTACAACTTTTTCAAGTTTTCTCAGCGAATTTTTAAATTTCTATTGTTCCTTTAAAATTTGACACCTTTTTTGCGCTTCTAGCTTCTCTAGAACACTGTTTTTTCTTTTTTCTCTTTCTTACTGCAAAACCCTTCTGGTTTTGCAGTCCGAAAAATTTTAACACTTTTCCGATTTTTATTTTCAAAAATTCATTTCATCATTTCTGGTTTAGTTTTTCTTTAGTTTTTTCTTTTTGTAATTGAGCGAACTAGACGATCTACACGGTGCCCTTTGCCCCATAATTTTAAAGCTTACCGTTTTAAAGTTATTGGGCAAAGTGTGCGTTGCCTGCAGATTCGCCATAGGCGCTCCCAGCTTTTTTCTAACTTTGTTTTCCTTCTTTAAAAATTCGCTTCTGGGGGGGGGTTAAGTTTGTGGGTTTCTTTCATAGCAGGTTGGATAGAGGGTAGTTTGCGCCGCTTAACGGCACCCTGAGCGCCAATCTAGCTTTGATAGGGACGCGGAAATCGGGCAAGAACTACCAACTTTTTTATAAGTTTGTAATTCTTGCCGACTCGCACTTGACCGTTTTCGCTAAATTTTAGGTTCTCCTAAAATCTAGCCTGTCAAGAGGCGAATCGAACTGGGTACTTGGTCCGCTTGGGGGATTAGGTACCAGTAGTCTGGTGAAAACCCAATTTCGCTGGTTGAAGGGTGAGATATCCTCCATTTTGCCGCCGATATAGCCGGAGTCCTGGCTATAGAAGCGGCTGGGGAAACTCCCCGGAACCACTTTGGGTCGTTTTAGGTGGTTTTTGAGGCCCTCTGGCCGAGGCCTCATATTTATTTGAGCCGTTTTGTCCGGAGGTTTTCAGTCACTCCGGCCTTCCGCAGCCCATCGTTTTGTGGTTCACCTACCGGGGTGAGGGTGGTTAGGTTGCCGAAAGTGGTGGACTGTGGGGGACGGTAGTGTTTGGCCCCTCCGGCCAAATAGGGGGTGTCCAGAAAAGGGGGAGGGGGTTTTCTGGAACTTTTGGGTGGGTGCTAACGAGCGTTTGGGGGAACTCGGAGGGTGCTCCGCACCGTTTCCGTGTTCTCTGTTGTGTGTGTCTGTAAACCTATAAACCTCCGCCATGGCGAAGCGGTTGACCGCTAGCCGGGCGGAGGAGAAGGCTTTCCTGGCGGCTCTGTGCTCGGACGCGTCCGACTCAGAAGCTGAGGCGTATCTGAGTCCCGACATGGAACTGGAAACAGGTCCATGCGTACTCAAAGAAGTCATTCCGAACGCCCTGTCAAGGAAGACTTCTTTTCGGAAGCGGCCCATGGAGGCTGTGGGAGGCGATGCAGCCGCCCCACTGCCGAAAGCGACCACCTCGAGCAGGGGTCGCTCCGCGAAGGCTGGGCTAGGTCATAGCCACTTCCTAGCTGCCGCTAAGCGGAACCTGGCCGGAACATTGTCGGAACTCGACTCCGACGATTGCTCCCCGTGTCGTCCGGTATCCCGGAGTACTGAGGTGAGGGACGAAGTTTCGGACCCTCAAACTACAGAGAAGTTGGCCGCTGCCGCACTGGTCAACCTGGCTGCCATAAAGGAGCAGGTGGCCAAGTGCGGCACAGTAAAGGGCACCGTATGGGGGGCCATCAATGCTGCCACCGCAGAGGTCATTGCTGCGGTTGAAGAACTGCGGACTATGACCCCGGCCGAGGAACAGCGCCGGCTCCGCGCCGACAATGCCCGTCTCCACCGCGAACTGGACATTGTCCGCGCTGAGCTCAGGGCCTTCAAGTCAGCATTTGAGGACTCCCAGAAGGGGGTCCATGCGACGGCCAAGCAAACGGCGGGCATCAACAGCGCTGCCAAAGCCACTATGGACCTACAAGAGGCCATGGAGGAAATGAGGCGCGACCTCCTTACCTCACTAGGCGGGATGATCAACGCCCGCCTGGGCGACATGGAGTCACGCCTCCCGCCGGAAAAGGTCCTCCGGCCTCCCCTCGCGGCTGACAGACGCCAAGAGCCACCTGCTCGCCCGAGGGTGCAGCCCAACCTGACTGAAGGCGCCATGCGCCAACCGACGGTCAAAGCCGGGGACCCAAAACCCCAGCGTAAAAAGACTGCTCAGCAGCCCAAAAGTGTGCAAGCGCCTGCGCCTCCCAGCACCCAGCCCCAACCAGGGAAGGGAGCCAAGGGGGCCGTCAAGAAAGGGCCCAAAACTGGGCCAAATCAAGTGCCGAAATCCGGTTCACAGGCAACAACCCAGCCATCGGCTGAACCGGGGCAAGCTCCTGAGCCCCAGGAAAAGCTGCCGTGGACGCAGGTGTTGGGAAGGAAAAAGGGCAGGGCGTCTGCCCAGCCCCAGGCGACCACGACGCAACGAACCAAACCGCCAGCGGCGAAAACAAAGGCCGTTAAGGTAATTGCCCCCCGCACGGCAGCAATTGTGCTCACACTGCGGGAGGGAGGGAAAAGCTTCGTGGAGGTCATGGCTAAAGCCAGAGCCTCCATTAAGCTTACCGACTTCGGCCTGGAGGCGGTCAAGGTGCGTAGCACCATGACCGGCTCCAAAATGATGGAAGTGGGGGGTGAGACCCCTCACACCAGCGCGGACCGTCTTGCCGCCAGACTCGTGGAGGTTATCGGCGATCAAGTCGAGGTCACGCGGCCCACTAAGCTCATCGACCTGAAAATCTCAGGCCTGGATGAGTCGGTGGGCAGCGATGAGATTGCTGAAGCTGTGGCCAGAGTAGGGGGCTGCGCCTCCGACCAGATAAAGGTCGGAGCCATAAGGATGAGCCCTTGGATTCAGGGCTCAGCCCTGATTAGGTGTCCGGCGACAGCCGCCAAAATATTGGCAACTGTCGGGAAGGTGGCTGTGGGGTGGTCGGTGGCCACGATAAAGCCGGTGGAGGCCCTGCCCATGCGCTGCTTCAAGTGCATGGCGCTGGGCCACACAAGGGCCCTATGCCCTTCGGAAGCAGAGCACGGCTCCAAATGCTTCCGATGCGGTCAAGAGGGCCACAAGGCGGCCACGTGCGAAGTAACCGCCAAGTGCGCGGTCTGCGCACAGGCGGGGCGCCCACACGGGCATCGGATGGGGGGATCCAATTGCATCCCCCCAACAATCAAGGGAAAGACCCCTCTGGCCGGGGCCACCCAGAACCGTAGGCCGACGGCCGGGGAGGAACAAACTATGCAGGTGTCCTAATGCCAGCACACCCGCATAGTGAATTCCTACTGACGAACGCCAACCACTCCGCGCGTGCACAGGATCTGCTCATGCAGGTCCTCGCGGAGTGGAGAATTGCCGTTGCGGTGGTCACCGAGCCCTACCTCGTCCCCTCCCAACAAAACTGGGTTGGGGACACTGAGGGATCGGTGGGCGTGGTGGTGCCGGCCTCTGGCCAGCGCCTATCTCTCAAGGAGAAGGGCGCAGGCTATGTGGTGGCAAAATGGGGAGAAGTTGCCATTATTGGCACCTACTTCTCCCCAAACAGGCCCGTCCTCGAATTCGAGAGGTACTTGGCGGGCCTGGAGTCGGTAGTGCAGAGGGCACTACCGGCCCAAGTGATCCTGATGGGGGACCTCAACGCCAAGTGCGCGGCGTGGGGATCCTCTGTCACGGATCGGAGAGGGGCGATGTTGCGGGACTGGGCCGCTATGGTCGGCCTCGTTCCGCAAAACCGGGGTACCGCCAACACCTGCGTCCGATGGCAGGGGGGGTCAGTAGTGGACATCACGTTCGCTACCCCCTCCATCGGCGCCTGTATAGGTGATTGGCGTGTCCTGGAGGAGGTCGAGACCCTGTCAGACCACCTCTACATTAGGTTTAGGGTCTCCAGGGCACCCCACAGGCCTCTGGCCAGGGGAGTGTCTGGGAGGGGAGGAGACTTCCCCAAGTGGGCAGTCTCCCGCCTCGATCGGGACCAGGCAGAGGAGGCTGCCGTGGTCCAGGCTTGGTGCGTCGACCCCCCCAACACCATGGGAGTTGACGAGAGGGCTGACAGGTTCCGGCAAGACCTGACGGCCGTCTGTGAGGCGGCCATGCCTAGGGCGCGGAAGTTTGCGCCCAGGCCCGGCGTATACTGGTGGTCGCAGGACCTTGCGGACCTGCGAGCCACCAGTGACGCCGCCCGGCGGGCCTTCTCCCGGTGCCGCCGGCGGCGGACCAGGGTGACGGGGGAGGAGGAGCGGCTGTATGCTGAGCTGCGGGAGGCTAAAACCGCCTTTAAGGCAGCCATCGCCCAGGCTAAGAACTTGGCTTTCGAGGAGTTCTTGGCCACCCTTGACGGGGATCCGTGGGGGCGCCCGTACCGCATGGTACGGGCGAAATTCAAAGTGGCCCCTCCCACGGAGGATTACGAGCCAACACTCCTTAGTGCGGTGGTTGAGGGCTTATTCCCACTGAGCTCGCCATTCGAACCGCCGCGAATGGCCCCACCGCACGAAGAACCTGAGGTGTCCCCGGACATTCCCCCTGTCACGGGGGAGGAGATGGTCCGGGTGGTGAGCCGGCTCCGCGGGTGCAAAAAAGCACCGGGGCCGGACGGGGTGCCCGGAAAGGTGCTTCACATTGCTGTGAAGCACCTTGGGGACCGTCTCAGTGGCCTATTTGACAAGTGTCTTGCCACTGGGCAGTTCCCCCAGGCGTGGAAGGAGGGCCGCCTGGTTCTCCTGCGCAAGGAGGGAAGACCGGCGGACTCTCCGTCCGGGCACCGGCCGCTCGTCATGCTGGACGAAACCGGGAAGCTCCTCGAGAGGATTATAGCTTCCCGGATCAACCACCACCTGACGAGCGAAGGGCCGGATCTTGCGGGGAACCAGTTCGGGTTCCGGGTAGGGCGATCCACGATGGACGCCCTATCCGCCCTGAAGGGGTTCTGCGAAGATGCGGCCAGGAGGGGCCAGGGGGCCATGGCGGTATCTCTAGATATCGCCAACGCCTTCGGGTCCCTCCCCTTCGGAGTGATAGAGGAGGCGCTCCGTTACCACGGGGTGCCACTCTACCTCCGGAGGGTTGTGGGGCACTACCTGACTGGTCGGGTAGTGCTCTACATGGGGAGGGGGGGTGTGCGGATGGCGAGGTCGGTAGCCAGCGGCGTTCCACAGGGGTCCGTGTTAGGGCCCCTACTCTGGAACGTCGGCTACGACTGGGCCATCCGCGGGAGGGTGCTGCCTCGGATGGCGGTCATCTGTTATGCAGATGACACGCTCATCGCCGTCCGGGGCACCACCTATGAGGACGTGGCAAGGAGGGCGGAGGTGGGTTCATCCCTCGTGGTCCGGCGAATTGAGGCGCTGGGCCTCAAGGTGTCCCTCCCAAAAACCGAGGCCCTCTGCTTCAGAGGGCCAAGGTGGCGGATACCGCGGGGAGCCACCCTGCGGGTGAATCGAGAAACCGTCGAGGTAAAGGCCCACATTAAGTATTTGGGCCTCATCCTCGACGGCAAGTGGGAGTTCGGGGAGCACTTTCGCCAGCTAGCTCCCCGACTTGTTGGCGTAGCAGGAGCCTTAGGGCGGCTTCTGCCAAATAAGAGCGGGCCTAGCGCCCCCTGCAGACGCTTGTTTGCGGGGGTCATCAGAAGCATGGCCCTATACGGGGCCCCAATATGGGCAGAAGCCCTCACTGCTACCACCAAGGCCCTCCTTCGAAGGCCCCAGAGGGTCATAGCGGTGAGGATGGCCCGGGCGTACCGAACGGTAGGCTGGGCAGCGGCTGGAGCGCTTGCTGGATCTCCCCCCTGGGAGATCGAGGCCAAGGTGCTCGCCGACGCCTACAGGGCGAAGGTGGAAAGAAGGGAACGAGGGGAGTCCCTCGCTCCCGAAGAGTTGGCCCGGGCTAAAGAGGCCCAAAAGGAAGAGGTGATGGAGCGCTGGGTTGATGAGCTTGGAGAGGCCGTGCACGGTCTCCGGACAATCCAAGCCATCCGACCAGTGCTCCATGAGTGGTGTCGGAGGGAACATGGTCCCCTTACCTTCCGCCTTGTGCAGGTGCTGTCCGGACATGGCTGTTTCGGGCGGTACCTCCACAAGGTTGCCGGAAGGGAGGAGACGGCGTCGTGCCACGAGTGCGGCGCCAATGAGGACACGGCGCAGCACACCCTTGAGGTGTGCAGTGCCTGGTCCCAGCAGCGCCGCACCCTGGTGACGGCGATCGGCGGCGACCTCTCGCTACCTAGCGTCGTGTACGCCATGGTAGAGAGCGAGAGGTCTTGGGAGGCCGTCGCCTCCTTCTGCGAAGACGTAATGTCGCAGAAGGAGGAGAAGGAGCGGGAGCGCGAGAACGATCCTCTTGCGCACCCGCTCCGGCGCAGACGAACGGGAAGGCGGCGGCGACAATTCGCCGCCGCCGTACCCTAGTGGTGCCAGGCTGGCGAGGGATGGGGATCCCTTGCTAGCGCATACTGGCCCACACGTCTAGGGGGAGGTCTAGTATTCCCGACCTCCCCCTCTATTGGCGCGGGAGCCCCGGCTGAGGCTGGGGCGGCCGGCGGGTGCCCTGGTCGTAAACTCGTTCTCCCAGGACACCCGCTCAACGGCAAAGAGGGAGTACCGGTAGGTTTTTAGTGGGTAGGCCTCCCTTCCTTCCTCCATTCTGGAGGGGGGTGGGGAGGAGAGTCCCACATAACCGCCTGCGCCGTCCCCACGGCGCGGGGGTATGCGTAATGCATTTTCCTACCGTTAAAAAAAAAAAAAAAAAAAAAAAAAAAAAAAGGTTAGGTTAGGTTAGGTTAGGTTAGGTTAGGTTAGGTTAGGTTAGGTTAGGTTAGGTTAGGTTAGGTTAGGTTAGGTTAGGTTAGGTTAGGTTAGGTTAGGTTAGGTTAGGTTAGGTTAGGTTAGGTTAGGTTAGGTTAGGTTAGGTTAGGTTAGGTTAGGTTAGGTTAGGTTAGGTTAGGTTAGGTTAGGTTAGGTTAGGTTAGGTTAGGTTAGGTTAGGTTAGGTTAGGTTAGGTTAGGTTAGGTTAGGTTAGGTTAGGTTAGGTTAGGTTAGGTTAGGTTAGGTTAGGTTAGGTTAGGTTGGGGTGCGATGTTGGAAACCTCCCCGAGCGATCGGGCGTTACAGTTCCCTACTATCCGAGGCGTAGGCCTCATGGGGTAGGGAAAGGTAACGCCCGTTCCTGGTGCACCCTGGGCAACGACGGGTAATTAAACTAGAAATAGTTTAGTTACCCGGCGGCTAATATCCAACTGGGGGGGATGGGGTTGGGAGGGTAGGGACGAAGTGAGGGCAGGGCAAAAGGTAATTCCAGAATGGCTCTCCGGCTTTGGTTCTTAGTACCCTCGTGTCGTGGCCTCCCACGCGGCACGAGCCGAAAAGTTCCACTGTTCGCATCCGGACTGGAGGCACCTGGCGCCCTTGGGAGGGTAAGTTTAGGAGGGACAGGTTTGTTAGGCAGCTGCCGGGAAGCTGCTCTGTATCCTAGGCTCTGCTGAGTAGCCCTTGTTGACTTGTCCGAGGGTGAAAGGTATCCCTAGGCTCTATACCAGGCCTGGAGGCGTCTAACAACCTGTGGGGAGGGAGGGGAGCCTTGGGGCTTATTGGGACGGGACGTATGGTAGCTGCCGGGAAGCTGCTCTGTATCCTAGGCTCTGCTGAGTAGCCCTTGTTGACTTGTCCGAGGGTGAAAGGTATCCCTAGGCTCTATACCAGACCTGGAGGCGCCTGCGCCCTATGCGGGGGGAGGAGCATAGGTGGGAAGGGGGGTAGAGGTGAACCTGAACTTAGTACTGCCTATTCGTCCCGGGTAAGGAAAGGTGACGGGGAGCCTCTAACCACGTAGCCTCGGCCCGTTGGTGCCGGGAACGTGGGCCGCTTCGGGGGCCGCGAGGAGAAAACCTCTTCAAAAATCCAGAGGTGGCGCCTGATGCGTCTTGGGGACGGAAGCGAGCATGCGTCTAGCTCTGCTCTTTTCAGAGCGGGACTATGGGGCGTGTGAGCTGAAGTGAGGTGCGGCTGGCGTAAGCTTGCCGCTGGAGCGGTGCGACCCGAAAGGGACGCGATCGCGGAGCGGCATGACTGCGATTACTGTGGTCGTGCCGGTCAACACGTAACCCCGGCCCACTGGTGCCGGGAACGTGGGCCGCTGCGGGGGCCACGAGGAGAAAGCCTCTCTAAAAAATCCTGAGGTGGCGCCTGATGCGTCGTGAGGGCGGAAGCGAGCATGCGCCTGGCTCTGCTCTTTTCAGGGCGGGACTACGGGGCGTGCGAGCGGACGCGAGGGTCGACAGACGAAGGTCTGTCTTCGGAGCGGTGCGACCAGTAATGGCCGTGGTCGCTGTGACTGGACGTGGGGGACCTAGTCTCGGTACAACTCTGCTTGCAGAGTGGGACTGAAGACAGGGAAACCTGCTTCCAACGCGTTACCTCGGCTGAAAGGCCGGGGCCGCGGGCCCCTGTGCTTGTTTACAAGACGGGGCCAAGAGGAGTGAACCTCAGTAAAAAACTCAGGCGGCATCAGCAGGGGAGGACGAGGACTTCTGAACCTGCTCCGGCCACGGTGTCGTCTCCGAGGAGCGCCCCATACCATCTTGGGGCGCGGCGCCCCACCACCATCTTGGGGCGCAGTGAGGGGCCCCACTCCGGGGCGGCCAGTGGGCGTCGCGGTGAAGACCTTCGGGGAGCCCGTGGCGTCCCACAAATGGCCAATAGGGAGTTTGTGTGGTTTTTAATGGGTATGCCTGCACTCTGCGGGAGAGCCCCATAGACCCTCCTGTTGCCTCGAGCAGGGGACATGCATAAGGTGCATTTTCCACACATAAAAAAAAAAAAAAAAAAAAAAAAAAAAGGTTAGGTTAGGTTAGGTTAGGTTAGGTTAGGTTAGGTTAGGTTAGGTTAGGTTAGGTTAGGTTAGGTTAGGTTAGGTTAGGTTAGGTTAGGTTAGGTTAGGTTAGGTTAGGTTAGGTTAGGTTAGGTTAGGTTAGGTTAGGTTAGGTTAGGTTAGGTTAGGTTAGGTTAGGTTAGGTTAGGTTAGGTTAGGTTAGGTTAGGTTAGGTTAGGTTAGGTTAGGTTAGGTTAGGTTAGGTTAGGTTAGGTTAGGTTAGGTTAGGTTAGGTTAGGTTAGGTTAGGTTAGGTTAGGTTAGGTTAGGTTAGGTTAGGTTAGGTTAGGTTAGGTTAGGTTAGGTTAGGTTAGGTTAGGTTAGGTTAGGTTAGGTTAGGTTAGGTTAGGTTAGGTTAGGTTAGGTTAGGTTAGGTTAGGTTAGGTTAGGTTAGGTTAGGTTAGGTTAGGTTAGGTTAGGTTAGGTTAGGTTAGGTTAGGTTAGGTTAGGTTAGGTTAGGTTAGGTTAGGTTAGGTTAGGTTAGGTTAGGTTAGGTTAGGTTAGGTTAGGTTAGGTTAGGTTAGGTTAGGTTAGGTTAGGTTAGGTTAGGTTAGGTTAGGTTAGGTTAGGTTAGGTTAGGTTAGGTTAGGTTAGGTTAGGTTAGGTTAGGTTAGGTTAGGTTAGGTTAGGTTAGGTTAGGTTAGGTTAGGTTAGGTTAGGTTGGGGTGCGATGTTGGAAACCTCCCCGAGTGATCGGTCGTTACAGTTCCCTACTATCCGAGGCGTAGGCCTCATGGGGTAGGGAAAGGTAACGCCCGTTCCTGGTGCACCCTGGGCAACGACGGGTAATTAAACTAGAAATAGTTTAGTTACCCGGCGGCTAATATCCGACTGGGGGGGGTGGGGTTGGAGTAGGGTCCCAAGACTTAGGTTGCGGTTGATCCTCTCCAGCGGGCCCATTCGTGGGTCCGCAGTGAGGGCGGCGTCTCGCCTTTCGGCGGACGCCTCAATGACGGAGGCGAGCCCGAACCTAGTATCTGTCCTTTTCAGGACAGGGAAAGGCAAGGGTGAGTCTCATCGGGCGGACGGCGCAAGCCTAATGCCGGGGCGGCACGACCCGAAAGGGTTGTGGTCGCCGGACGGGGCGTGGGCTAGCATGCCTCAGTGCCACTCTGCTTACAGAGTTGGGACTTGATGGCTTGCGAACCTGCGTCCTGCGCGTAACCCCGGTAGTGAAACCGGGACCGCGGGCTGCTGTCTTTTTCAAGACGGGAGCTACGAGGAGTGAACCTCTATAAAAACACAGGCGGCATCAGCAGGGGAGGGCGAGGACCCCCGAACCTGCTCCGGCCACGGTGCCGTCTCCGAGGAGCGCCCCATACCATCTTGGGGCGCGGCGCCCCACCACCATCTTGGGGCGCTGAGAGGGGCCCCACCCCGGGGCGGCCAGTGGGCGTCGCGGTGAAGACCTTCGGGGAGCCCGTGGCGTCCCACAATGGCCAATAGGGAACTTGTGTGGTTTTTAATGGGTATGCCTGCACTCTGCGGGAGAGCCCCATAGACCCTCCTGTTGCCTCGAGCAGGGGACATGCATAAGGTGCATTTTCCACACATAAAAAAAAAAAAAAAAAAAAAAAAGGTTAGGTTAGGTTAGGTTAGGTTAGGTTAGGTTAGGTTAGGTTAGGTTAGGTTAGGTTAGGTTAGGTTAGGTTAGGTTAGGTTAGGTTAGGTTAGGTTAGGTTAGGTTAGGTTAGGTTAGGTTAGGTTAGGTTAGGTTAGGTTAGGTTAGGTTAGGTTAGGTTAGGTTAGGTTAGGTTAGGTTAGGTTAGGTTAGGTTAGGTTAGGTTAGGTTAGGTTAGGTTAGGTTAGGTTAGGTTAGGTTAGGTTAGGTTAGGTTAGGTTAGGTTAGGTTAGGTTAGGTTAGGTTAGGTTAGGTTAGGTTAGGTTAGGTTAGGTTAGGTTAGGTTAGGTTAGGTTAGGTTAGGTTAGGTTAGGTTAGGTTAGGTTAGGTTAGGTTAGGTTAGGTTAGGTTAGGTTAGGTTAGGTTAGGTTAGGTTAGGTTAGGTTAGGTTAGGTTAGGTTAGGTTAGGTTAGGTTAGGTTAGGTTAGGTTAGGTTAGGTTAGGTTAGGTTAGGTTAGGTTAGGTTAGGTTAGGTTAGGTTAGGTTAGGTTAGGTTAGGTTAGGTTAGGTTAGGTTAGGTTAGGTTAGGTTAGGTTAGGTTAGGTTAGGTTAGGTTAGGTTAGGTTAGGTTAGGTTAGGTTAGGTTAGGTTAGGTTAGGTTAGGTTAGGTTAGGTTAGGTTAGGTTAGGTTAGGTTAGGTTAGGTTAGGTTAGGTTAGGTTAGGTTAGGTTAGGTTAGGTTAGGTTAGGTTAGGTTAGGTTAGGTTAGGTTAGGTTAGGTTAGGTTAGGTTAGGTTAGGTTAGGTTAGGTTAGGTTAGGTTAGGTTAGGTTAGGTTAGGTTAGGTTAGGTTAGGTTAGGTTAGGTTAGGTTAGGTTAGGTTAGGTTAGGTTAGGTTAGGTTAGGTTAGGTTAGGTTAGGTTAGGTTAGGTTAGGTTAGGTTAGGTTAGGTTAGGTTAGGTTAGGTTAGGTTAGGTTAGGTTAGGTTAGGTTAGGTTAGGTTAGGTTAGGTTAGGTTAGGTTAGGTTAGGTTAGGTTAGGTTAGGTTAGGTTAGGTTAGGTTAGGTTAGGTTAGGTTAGGTTAGGTTAGGTTAGGTTAGGTTAGGTTAGGTTAGGTTAGGTTAGGTTAGGTTAGGTTAGGTTAGGTTAGGTTAGGTTAGGTTAGGTTAGGTTAGGTTAGGTTAGGTTAGGTTAGGTTAGGTTAGGTTAGGTTAGGTTAGGTTAGGTTAGGTTAGGTTAGGTTAGGTTAGGTTAGGTTAGGTTAGGTTAGGTTAGGTTAGGTTAGGTTAGGTTAGGTTAGGTTAGGTTAGGTTAGGTTAGGTTAGGTTAGGTTAGGTTAGGTTAGGTTAGGTTAGGTTAGGTTAGGTTAGGTTAGGTTAGGTTAGGTTAGGTTAGGTTAGGTTAGGTTAGGTTAGGTTAGGTTAGGTTAGGTTAGGTTAGGTTAGGTTAGGTTAGGTTAGGTTAGGTTAGGTTAGGTTAGGTTAGGTTAGGTTAGGTTAGGTTAGGTTAGGTTAGGTTAGGTTAGGTTAGGTTAGGTTAGGTTAGGTTAGGTTAGGTTAGGTTAGGTTAGGTTAGGTTAGGTTAGGTTAGGTTAGGTTAGGTTAGGTTAGGTTAGGTTAGGTTAGGTTAGGTTAGGTTAGGTTAGGTTAGGTTAGGTTAGGTTAGGTTAGGTTAGGTTAGGTTAGGTTAGGTTAGGTTAGGTTAGGTTAGGTTAGGTTAGGTTAGGTTAGGTTAGGTTAGGTTAGGTTAGGTTAGGTTAGGTTAGGTTAGGTTAGGTTAGGTTAGGTTAGGTTAGGTTAGGTTAGGTTAGGTTAGGTTAGGTTAGGTTAGGTTAGGTTAGGTTAGGTTAGGTTAGGTTAGGTTAGGTTAGGTTAGGTTAGGTTAGGTTAGGTTAGGTTAGGTTAGGTTAGGTTAGGTTAGGTTAGGTTAGGTTAGGTTAGGTTAGGTTAGGTTAGGTTAGGTTAGGTTAGGTTAGGTTAGGTTAGGTTAGGTTAGGTTAGGTTAGGTTAGGTTAGGTTAGGTTAGGTTAGGTTAGGTTAGGTTAGGTTAGGTTAGGTTAGGTTAGGTTAGGTTAGGTTAGGTTAGGTTAGGTTAGGTTAGGTTAGGTTAGGTTAGGTTAGGTTAGGTTAGGTTAGGTTAGGTTAGGTTAGGTTAGGTTAGGTTAGGTTAGGTTAGGTTAGGTTAGGTTAGGTTAGGTTAGGTTAGGTTAGGTTAGGTTAGGTTAGGTTAGGTTAGGTTAGGTTAGGTTAGGTTAGGTTAGGTTAGGTTAGGTTAGGTTAGGTTAGGTTAGGTTAGGTTAGGTTAGGTTAGGTTAGGTTAGGTTAGGTTAGGTTAGGTTAGGTTAGGTTAGGTTAGGTTAGGTTAGGTTAGGTTAGGTTAGGTTAGGTTAGGTTAGGTTAGGTTAGGTTAGGTTAGGTTAGGTTAGGTTAGGTTAGGTTAGGTTAGGTTAGGTTAGGTTAGGTTAGGTTAGGTTAGGTTAGGTTAGGTTAGGTTAGGTTAGGTTAGGTTAGGTTAGGTTAGGTTAGGTTAGGTTAGGTTAGGTTAGGTTAGGTTAGGTTAGGTTAGGTTAGGTTAGGTTAGGTTAGGTTAGGTTAGGTTAGGTTAGGTTAGGTTAGGTTAGGTTAGGTTAGGTTAGGTTAGGTTAGGTTAGGTTAGGTTAGGTTAGGTTAGGTTAGGTTAGGTTAGGTTAGGTTAGGTTAGGTTAGGTTAGGTTAGGTTAGGTTAGGTTAGGTTAGGTTAGGTTAGGTTAGGTTAGGTTAGGTTAGGTTAGGTTAGGTTAGGTTAGGTTAGGTTAGGTTAGGTTAGGTTAGGTTAGGTTAGGTTAGGTTAGGTTAGGTTAGGTTAGGTTAGGTTAGGTTAGGTTAGGTTAGGTTAGGTTAGGTTAGGTTAGGTTAGGTTAGGTTAGGTTAGGTTAGGTTAGGTTAGGTTAGGTTAGGTTAGGTTAGGTTAGGTTAGGTTAGGTTAGGTTAGGTTAGGTTAGGTTAGGTTAGGTTAGGTTAGGTTAGGTTAGGTTAGGTTAGGTTAGGTTAGGTTAGGTTAGGTTAGGTTAGGTTAGGTTAGGTTAGGTTAGGTTAGGTTAGGTTAGGTTAGGTTAGGTTAGGTTAGGTTAGGTTAGGTTAGGTTAGGTTAGGTTAGGTTAGGTTAGGTTAGGTTAGGTTAGGTTAGGTTAGGTTAGGTTAGGTTAGGTTAGGTTAGGTTAGGTTAGGTTAGGTTAGGTTAGGTTAGGTTAGGTTAGGTTAGGTTAGGTTAGGTTAGGTTAGGTTAGGTTAGGTTAGGTTAGGTTAGGTTAGGTTAGGTTAGGTTAGGTTAGGTTAGGTTAGGTTAGGTTAGGTTAGGTTAGGTTAGGTTAGGTTAGGTTAGGTTAGGTTAGGTTAGGTTAGGTTAGGTTAGGTTAGGTTAGGTTAGGTTAGGTTAGGTTAGGTTAGGTTAGGTTAGGTTAGGTTAGGTTAGGTTAGGTTAGGTTAGGTTAGGTTAGGTTAGGTTAGGTTAGGTTAGGTTAGGTTAGGTTAGGTTAGGTTAGGTTAGGTTAGGTTAGGTTAGGTTAGGTTAGGTTAGGTTAGGTTAGGTTAGGTTAGGTTAGGTTAGGTTAGGTTAGGTTAGGTTAGGTTAGGTTAGGTTAGGTTAGGTTAGGTTAGGTTAGGTTAGGTTAGGTTAGGTTAGGTTAGGTTAGGTTAGGTTAGGTTAGGTTAGGTTAGGTTAGGTTAGGTTAGGTTAGGTTAGGTTAGGTTAGGTTAGGTTAGGTTAGGTTAGGTTAGGTTAGGTTAGGTTAGGTTAGGTTAGGTTAGGTTAGGTTAGGTTAGGTTAGGTTAGGTTAGGTTAGGTTAGGTTAGGTTAGGTTAGGTTAGGTTAGGTTAGGTTAGGTTAGGTTAGGTTAGGTTAGGTTAGGTTAGGTTAGGTTAGGTTAGGTTAGGTTAGGTTAGGTTATGCGGACCCGTGGGGGCGCCCGTACCGTATGGTACGGGCAAGGATGAAAGTGGCCCCCTCCACGGAGGAGATGGAGCCGGCCGCCCTCCGTGCTGTGGTCGAGGGGCTGTTCCCAGACAGCCCCCCCTTCGACCCACCGCGTATGGCTCCGCCAGAGAGCGTGGAGGAGGAGACCGCCATCGAAGTTCCCCCATTAACGGGGGAGGAAATGGAGATGGCGGTAGGACGGCTCAAGGGGTCCCGGAAAGCTCCGGGACCGGATGGGGTGCCTGGGAAGGTGCTCCCCATCGCCTTGAGGCACCTTGGGGACCGGCTCCGCTGCCTTTTCGACGACTGTCTGGCAGCGGGTCGTTTCCCCATGGTGTGGAAGGAGGGGCGGCTGGTGCTGCTAAGGAAGGAGGGTCGACCGCTGGACTCCCCTTCCGGGCACCGGCCGCTAGTGATGCTGGATGAGGTCGGTAAGCTCCTCGAAAGAGTAGTGGCTTCCCGCATCATCCAGCATCTAGCGAGGGTTGGGCCGGACCTCTCCGCGAACCAATTCGGGTTCCGGACAGGGCGGTCCACGATAGACGCCCTGTCCGCCCTGAAAGTGTTCACGGAGGAAGCGGCCAGTAGGGGGCAGGGGGCTGTGGCGGTGTCACTAGACATCGCCAATGCCTTCGGCTCCCTCCCCTTCGGGGTGATAGAGGAGGCACTCCGATATCATAGAGTGCCCCTCTATCTCCGGAGGGTGGTAGGACACTACCTGCAAGGACGGGTAGTGTCCTACCTGGGGAGGGGGGGAAATCGGGAAGAGAGGCGGATGGCCTGCGGCGTTCCCCAGGGGTCAGTCCTGGGACCCCTGCTATGGAACGTCGGATTTGACTGGGCCATCCGAGGGGAGGTGCTGCCCCGGATGGCGGTCGTCTGCTACGCAGACGACACGCTGGTGGCCGTCCGGGACACCACATGGGAGGGGGTGAAAAGGAGGGCGGAGGTGGGAGCCTCCCTGTTGGTCCGGAGGATCGAGGCGCTAGGCCTAAAGGTGGCACTCCGCAAAACCGAGGCCCTTTGTTTTAAAGGGCCAAGGTGGCGAGTGCCAGCGGGGGCCACCCTCCGGATCAACAGAGACGCTGTCGAGGTTAAGGCCCAAATCAAATATTTGGGCCTTATCCTCGACGGGAGGTGGCGATTCGGGGAGCACTTCAAGCAGCTTGCTCCCCGTCTCGTCGGTGCGGCAGGAGCCTTGGCGAGGCTCCTGCCGAACCAGGGAGGGCCAGGCGCCCCTTGCAGGCGCCTGCACGCGGGTGTTATCCGCAGCATGGCCCTGTACGGCGCGCCGATCTGGGCAGATGCCCTCGACGCGCCGAACAGGGCCCTCCTCCGTAGGCCGCAGCGCATCATGGCGGTGCGGGCATGCCGGGCCTACCGCACGGTGGGCCACGCTGCGGCATGCGTCTTGGCCGGCACACCCCCATGGGAGATCGAAGCGGGGGTGCTGGCCGAGGCGCATTGGGAGCGGGTGGCTAGGCGGGCCAGGGGCGATACACTCGCCCCAGAGGAGGTGGCCCACGCAAGGGAGGCGAGGAAGGAGGAGGTCCTCGAGCTCTGGGTGGATGACCTAGCGGGCGCCACGTACGGCGTCCGCACCATAGAGGCCATCCGCCCCCAGCTCGTGGAGTGGTGTGGGAGGACCCACGGGTCCCTCACCTTCCGACTCGCCCAGGTGCTGTCCGGACATGGTTGCTTCGGACGGTACCTGTGGCGGATCGGCAGGGAGGAGACGGCGTCGTGCCACGAGTGCGGCGCTGGTGAGGACACAGCACAGCACACCCTAGAGGTGTGCCCAAGCTGGTCTGACGAGCGCCGCACTCTGGTGGCGGCGATCGGCGGCGACCTCTCGCTCCCCAGCGTTGTATACGCCATGCTGGGAAGCGAGAGGGCTTGGGAGGCCGTCGCCTCCTTCTGTGAAACCACCATCTCACAGAAGGAGGAGAGGGAGCGGGAGCGCGAGAACAATCCTCTTGCGCCCCCGCTCCGGCGTAGACGGATGGGGAGGAGAAGGCGGCAATATATCGCCGCCCTCGCCCCCCCATAGTGGTGCTGGCTGGCAAGGGATGGGGATCCCCTGCCGGCGATAACAGCCCACAACGTCTAGGGGGGAGACCAAGTGTCCCGGTCCCCCCCCTCTTGGCGCGGAGCCCCGGCTATGTATAGCTGGGGCCGGCTTGCGGCAAGTCGCGGTTGAAACACGCAAGTGCACCCGCGGCATGCCGCAGCAAAGCCTTGAGGGACACCGACGGGTTTTTAGTGGGTAGGCCTCTCCCTCTCCTTCCGTTTGGGAAGGGGCGGGATGAGGAGAGTCCCACATAACTCCTGCACCGTCCCCACGGTGTGGGAGTATGCGTAACGCATTTTCCCGTCGGAAAAAAAAAAAAAAAAAAAAAAAAAAAAAAAAAAAAAAAAAAAAAAGGTTAGGTTAGGTTAGGTTAGGTTAGGTTAGGTTAGGTTAGGTTAGGTTAGGTTAGGTTAGGTTAGGTTAGGTTAGGTTAGGTTAGGTTAGGTTAGGTTAGGTTAGGTTAGGTTAGGTTAGGTTAGGTTAGGTTAGGTTAGGTTAGGTTAGGTTAGGTTAGGTTGCACACCCCCGTGGGAGATTGAGGCGGGGGTGCTAGCCGAGGCACACCAGGAGCGGGTGGCGAGACGGGCCAGGGGCGACACACTCGCCCCGGAGGAGGTAGCCCACGCCAGAGAGGCGAGGAAGGAGGAGGTCCTCGAGCTCTGGGTGGATGACCTAGCGGGCGCCACGTACGGCGTCCGCACCATAGAGGCCATCCGCCCCCAGCTCGTGGAGTGGTGTGGGAGGACCCACGGGTCCCTCACCTTCCGACTCGCCCAGGTACTGTCCGGACATGGTTGCTTCGGGCGGTACCTGTGGCGGATCGGCAGAGAGGAGTCGGCGTCGTGCCACGGGTGCGGCGCTGGTGAGGACACAGCACAGCACACCCTAGAGGTGTGCCCAAGCTGGTCTGACGAGCGCCGCACTCTGGTGGCGGCGATCGGCGGTGATCTCTCGCTCCCCAGCGTTGTATACGCCATGCTGGGAAGCGAGAGGGCGTGGGAGGCCGTCGCCTCCTTCTGTGAAACCACCATCTCACAGAAGGAGGAGAGGGAGCGGGAGCGTGAGAATAACCCTCTTGCGCCCCCGCTCCGGCGTAGACGGGTGGGGAGGAGAAGGCGGCAATATATCGCCGCCCTCGCCCCCCCATAGTGGTGCTGGCTGGCAAGGGATGGGGATCCCCTGCCTGCGATAACAGCCCACAACGTCTAGGGGGGAGACCAAGTGTCCCGGTCCCCCCCCTCTTGGCGCGGAGCCCCGGCTATGTATAGCTGGGGCCGGCTTGCGGCAAGTCGCGGTTGAAACACGCAAGTGCACCCGCGGCATGCCGCAGCAAAGCCTGGAGGGACACCGACGGGTTTTTAGTGGGTAGGCCTCTCCCTCTCCTTCCGTTCGGGAAGGGGCGGGATGAGGAGAGTCCCACATAACTCCCGCACCGTCCCCACGGTGTGGGAGTATGCGTAACGCATTTTCCCGTCGGAAAAAAAAAAAAAAAAAAAAAAAAAGGTTAGGTTAGGTTAGGTTAGGTTAGGTTAGGTTAGGTTAGGTTAGGTTAGGTTAGGTTAGGTTAGGTTAGGTTAGGTTAGGTTAGGTTAGGTTAGGTTAGGTTAGGTTAGGTTAGGTTAGGTTAGGTTAGGTTAGGTTAGGTTAGGTTAGGTTAGGTTAGGTTAGGTTAGGTTAGGTTAGGTTAGGTTAGGTTAGGTTAGGTTAGGTTAGGTTAGGTTAGGTTAGGTTAGGTTAGGTTAGGTTAGGTTAGGTTAGGTTAGGTTAGGTTAGGTTAGGTTAGGTTAGGTTAGGTTAGGTTAGGTTAGGTTAGGTTAGGTTAGGTTAGGTTAGGTTAGGTTAGGTTAGGTTAGGTTAGGTTAGGTTAGGTTAGGTTAGGTTAGGTTAGGTTAGGTTAGGTTAGGTTAGGTTAGGTTAGGTTAGGTTAGGTTAGGTTAGGTTAGGTTAGGTTAGGTTAGGTTAGGTTAGGTTAGGTTAGGTTAGGTTAGGTTAGGTTAGGTTAGGTTAGGTTAGGTTAGGTTAGGTTAGGTTAGGTTAGGTTAGGTTAGGTTAGGTTAGGTTAGGTTAGGTTAGGTTAGGTTAGGTTAGGTTAGGTTAGGTTAGGTTAGGTTAGGTTAGGTTAGGTTAGGTTAGGTTAGGTTAGGTTAGGTTAGGTTAGGTTAGGTTAGGTTAGGTTAGGTTAGGTTAGGTTAGGTTAGGTTAGGTTAGGTTAGGTTAGGTTAGGTTAGGTTAGGTTAGGTTAGGTTAGGTTAGGTTAGGTTAGGTTAGGTTAGGTTAGGTTAGGTTAGGTTAGGTTAGGTTAGGTTAGGTTAGGTTAGGTTAGGTTAGGTTAGGTTAGGTTAGGTTAGGTTAGGTTAGGTTAGGTTAGGTTAGGTTAGGTTAGGTTAGGTTAGGTTAGGTTAGGTTAGGTTAGGTTAGGTTAGGTTAGGTTAGGTTAGGTTAGGTTAGGTTAGGTTAGGTTAGGTTAGGTTAGGTTAGGTTAGGTTAGGTTAGGTTAGGTTAGGTTAGGTTAGGTTAGGTTAGGTTAGGTTAGGTTAGGTTAGGTTAGGTTAGGTTAGGTTAGGTTAGGTTAGGTTAGGTTAGGTTAGGTTAGGTTAGGTTAGGTTAGGTTAGGTTAGGTTAGGTTAGGTTAGGTTAGGTTAGGTTAGGTTAGGTTAGGTTAGGTTAGGTTAGGTTAGGTTAGGTTAGGTTAGGTTAGGTTAGGTTAGGTTAGGTTAGGTTAGGTTAGGTTAGGTTAGGTTAGGTTAGGTTAGGTTAGGTTAGGTTAGGTTAGGTTAGGTTAGGTTAGGTTAGGTTAGGTTAGGTTAGGTTAGGTTAGGTTAGGTTAGGTTAGGTTAGGTTAGGTTAGGTTAGGTTAGGTTAGGTTAGGTTAGGTTAGGTTAGGTTAGGTTAGGTTAGGTTAGGTTAGGTTAGGTTAGGTTAGGTTAGGTTAGGTTAGGTTAGGTTAGGTTAGGTTAGGTTAGGTTAGGTTAGGTTAGGTTAGGTTAGGTTAGGTTAGGTTAGGTTAGGTTAGGTTAGGTTAGGTTAGGTTAGGTTAGGTTAGGTTAGGTTAGGTTAGGTTAGGTTAGGTTAGGTTAGGTTAGGTTAGGTTAGGTTAGGTTAGGTTAGGTTAGGTTAGGTTAGGTTAGGTTAGGTTAGGTTAGGTTAGGTTAGGTTAGGTTAGGTTAGGTTAGGTTAGGTTAGGTTAGGTTAGGTTAGGTTAGGTTAGGTTAGGTTAGGTTAGGTTAGGTTAGGTTAGGTTAGGTTAGGTTAGGTTAGGTTAGGTTAGGTTAGGTTAGGTTAGGTTAGGTTAGGTTAGGTTAGGTTAGGTTAGGTTAGGTTAGGTTAGGTTAGGTTAGGTTAGGTTAGGTTAGGTTAGGTTAGGTTAGGTTAGGTTAGGTTAGGTTAGGTTAGGTTAGGTTAGGTTAGGTTAGGTTAGGTTAGGTTAGGTTAGGTTAGGTTAGGTTAGGTTAGGTTAGGTTAGGTTAGGTTAGGTTAGGTTAGGTTAGGTTAGGTTAGGTTAGGTTAGGTTAGGTTAGGTTAGGTTAGGTTAGGTTAGGTTAGGTTAGGTTAGGTTAGGTTAGGTTAGGTTAGGTTAGGTTAGGTTAGGTTAGGTTAGGTTAGGTTAGGTTAGGTTAGGTTAGGTTAGGTTAGGTTAGGTTAGGTTAGGTTAGGTTAGGTTAGGTTAGGTTAGGTTAGGTTAGGTTAGGTTAGGTTAGGTTAGGTTAGGTTAGGTTAGGTTAGGTTAGGTTAGGTTAGGTTAGGTTAGGTTAGGTTAGGTTAGGTTAGGTTAGGTTAGGTTAGGTTAGGTTAGGTTAGGTTAGGTTAGGTTAGGTTAGGTTAGGTTAGGTTAGGTTAGGTTAGGTTAGGTTAGGTTAGGTTAGGTTAGGTTAGGTTAGGTTAGGTTAGGTTAGGTTAGGTTAGGTTAGGTTAGGTTAGGTTAGGTTAGGTTAGGTTAGGTTAGGTTAGGTTAGGTTAGGTTAGGTTAGGTTAGGTTAGGTTAGGTTAGGTTAGGTTAGGTTAGGTTAGGTTAGGTTAGGTTAGGTTAGGTTAGGTTAGGTTAGGTTAGGTTAGGTTAGGTTAGGTTAGGTTAGGTTAGGTTAGGTTAGGTTAGGTTAGGTTAGGTTAGGTTAGGTTAGGTTAGGTTAGGTTAGGTTAGGTTAGGTTAGGTTAGGTTAGGTTAGGTTAGGTTAGGTTAGGTTAGGTTAGGTTAGGTTAGGTTAGGTTAGGTTAGGTTAGGTTAGGTTAGGTTAGGTTAGGTTAGGTTAGGTTAGGTTAGGTTAGGTTAGGTTAGGTTAGGTTAGGTTAGGTTAGGTTAGGTTAGGTTAGGTTAGGTTAGGTTAGGTTAGGTTAGGTTAGGTTAGGTTAGGTTAGGTTAGGTTAGGTTAGGTTAGGTTAGGTTAGGTTAGGTTAGGTTAGGTTAGGTTAGGTTAGGTTAGGTTAGGTTAGGTTAGGTTAGGTTAGGTTAGGTTAGGTTAGGTTAGGTTAGGTTAGGTTAGGTTAGGTTAGGTTAGGTTAGGTTAGGTTAGGTTAGGTTAGGTTAGGTTAGGTTAGGTTAGGTTAGGTTAGGTTAGGTTAGGTTAGGTTAGGTTAGGTTAGGTTAGGTTAGGTTAGGTTAGGTTAGGTTAGGTTAGGTTAGGTTAGGTTAGGTTAGGTTAGGTTAGGTTAGGTTAGGTTAGGTTAGGTTAGGTTAGGTTAGGTTAGGTTAGGTTAGGTTAGGTTAGGTTAGGTTAGGTTAGGTTAGGTTAGGTTAGGTTAGGTTAGGTTAGGTTAGGTTAGGTTAGGTTAGGTTAGGTTAGGTTAGGTTAGGTTAGGTTAGGTTAGGTTAGGTTAGGTTAGGTTAGGTTAGGTTAGGTTAGGTTAGGTTAGGTTAGGTTAGGTTAGGTTAGGTTAGGTTAGGTTAGGTTAGGTTAGGTTAGGTTAGGTTAGGTTAGGTTAGGTTAGGTTAGGTTAGGTTAGGTTAGGTTAGGTTAGGTTAGGTTAGGTTAGGTTAGGTTAGGTTAGGTTAGGTTAGGTTAGGTTAGGTTAGGTTAGGTTAGGTTAGGTTAGGTTAGGTTAGGTTAGGTTAGGTTAGGTTAGGTTAGGTTAGGTTAGGTTAGGTTAGGTTAGGTTAGGTTAGGTTAGGTTAGGTTAGGTTAGGTTAGGTTAGGTTAGGTTAGGTTAGGTTAGGTTAGGTTAGGTTAGGTTAGGTTAGGTTAGGTTAGGTTAGGTTAGGTTAGGTTAGGTTAGGTTAGGTTAGGTTAGGTTAGGTTAGGTTAGGTTAGGTTAGGTTAGGTTAGGTTAGGTTAGGTTAGGTTAGGTTAGGTTAGGTTAGGTTAGGTTAGGTTAGGTTAGGTTAGGTTAGGTTAGGTTAGGTTAGGTTAGGTTAGGTTAGGTTAGGTTAGGTTAGGTTAGGTTAGGTTAGGTTAGGTTAGGTTAGGTTAGGTTAGGTTAGGTTAGGTTAGGTTAGGTTAGGTTAGGTTAGGTTAGGTTAGGTTAGGTTAGGTTAGGTTAGGTTAGGTTAGGTTAGGTTAGGTTAGGTTAGGTTAGGTTAGGTTAGGTTAGGTTAGGTTAGGTTAGGTTAGGTTAGGTTAGGTTAGGTTAGGTTAGGTTAGGTTAGGTTAGGTTAGGTTAGGTTAGGTTAGGTTAGGTTAGGTTAGGTTAGGTTAGGTTAGGTTAGGTTAGGTTAGGTTAGGTTAGGTTAGGTTAGGTTAGGTTAGGTTAGGTTAGGTTAGGTTAGGTTAGGTTAGGTTAGGTTAGGTTAGGTTAGGTTAGGTTAGGTTAGGTTAGGTTAGGTTAGGTTAGGTTAGGTTAGGTTAGGTTAGGTTAGGTTAGGTTAGGTTAGGTTAGGTTAGGTTAGGTTAGGTTAGGTTAGGTTAGGTTAGGTTAGGTTAGGTTAGGTTAGGTTAGGTTAGGTTAGGTTAGGTTAGGTTAGGTTAGGTTAGGTTAGGTTAGGTTAGGTTAGGTTAGGTTAGGTTAGGTTAGGTTAGGTTAGGTTAGGTTAGGTTAGGTTAGGTTAGGTTAGGTTAGGTTAGGTTAGGTTAGGTTAGGTTAGGTTAGGTTAGGTTAGGTTAGGTTAGGTTAGGTTAGGTTAGGTTAGGTTAGGTTAGGTTAGGTTAGGTTAGGTTAGGTTAGGTTAGGTTAGGTTAGGTTAGGTTAGGTTAGGTTAGGTTAGGTTAGGTTAGGTTAGGTTAGGTTAGGTTAGGTTAGGTTAGGTTAGGTTAGGTTAGGTTAGGTTAGGTTAGGTTAGGTTAGGTTAGGTTAGGTTAGGTTAGGTTAGGTTAGGTTAGGTTAGGTTAGGTTAGGTTAGGTTAGGTTAGGTTAGGTTAGGTTAGGTTAGGTTAGGTTAGGTTAGGTTAGGTTAGGTTAGGTTAGGTTAGGTTAGGTTAGGTTAGGTTAGGTTAGGTTAGGTTAGGTTAGGTTAGGTTAGGTTAGGTTAGGTTAGGTTAGGTTAGGTTAGGTTAGGTTAGGTTAGGTTAGGTTAGGTTAGGTTAGGTTAGGTTAGGTTAGGTTAGGTTAGGTTAGGTTAGGTTAGGTTAGGTTAGGTTAGGTTAGGTTAGGTTAGGTTAGGTTAGGTTAGGTTAGGTTAGGTTAGGTTAGGTTAGGTTAGGTTAGGTTAGGTTAGGTTAGGTTAGGTTAGGTTAGGTTAGGTTAGGTTAGGTTAGGTTAGGTTAGGTTAGGTTAGGTTAGGTTAGGTTAGGTTAGGTTAGGTTAGGTTAGGTTAGGTTAGGTTAGGTTAGGTTAGGTTAGGTTAGGTTAGGTTAGGTTAGGTTAGGTTAGGTTAGGTTAGGTTAGGTTAGGTTAGGTTAGGTTAGGTTAGGTTAGGTTAGGTTAGGTTAGGTTAGGTTAGGTTAGGTTAGGTTAGGTTAGGTTAGGTTAGGTTAGGTTAGGTTAGGTTAGGTTAGGTTAGGTTAGGTTAGGTTAGGTTAGGTTAGGTTAGGTTAGGTTAGGTTAGGTTAGGTTAGGTTAGGTTAGGTTAGGTTAGGTTAGGTTAGGTTAGGTTAGGTTAGGTTAGGTTAGGTTAGGTTAGGTTAGGTTAGGTTAGGTTAGGTTAGGTTAGGTTAGGTTAGGTTAGGTTAGGTTAGGTTAGGTTAGGTTAGGTTAGGTTAGGTTAGGTTAGGTTAGGTTAGGTTAGGTTAGGTTAGGTTAGGTTAGGTTAGGTTAGGTTAGGTTAGGTTAGGTTAGGTTAGGTTAGGTTAGGTTAGGTTAGGTTAGGTTAGGTTAGGTTAGGTTAGGTTAGGTTAGGTTAGGTTAGGTTAGGTTAGGTTAGGTTAGGTTAGGTTAGGTTAGGTTAGGTTAGGTTAGGTTAGGTTAGGTTAGGTTAGGTTAGGTTAGGTTAGGTTAGGTTAGGTTAGGTTAGGTTAGGTTAGGTTAGGTTAGGTTAGGTTAGGTTAGGTTAGGTTAGGTTAGGTTAGGTTAGGTTAGGTTAGGTTAGGTTAGGTTAGGTTAGGTTAGGTTAGGTTAGGTTAGGTTAGGTTAGGTTAGGTTAGGTTAGGTTAGGTTAGGTTAGGTTAGTTAGGTTAGGTTAGGTTAGGTTAGGTTAGGTTAGGTTAGGTTAGGTTAGGTTAGGTTAGGTTAGGTTAGGTTAGGTTAGGTTAGGTTAGGTTAGGTTAGGTTAGGTTAGGTTAGGTTAGGTTAGGTTAGGTTAGGTTAGGTTAGGTTAGGTTAGGTTA
>CAVNVB010000045.1:0-14934 GCA_963691665.1 Clepsis dumicolana
AAAAACGGTAAATCCGATCACGTTGAAAACAATTTTCGTTTAAAGTACTATTTAGTAAGCGTTTGCAATTTTTTTGGACTTACGGTTTAGAACATAAGGGGGTGGGGGGGGGCACAATTTATGCAATTATTTCCGAAAATATTTGCTTAAAAAAAACGCTTAGAAACTTTCAGCGTTTTTAAAAGAGCTGTCGAAATGTGTACCACACGTTGATGCTAAAAAAGTAATAATAATTTGTTACATGGATGGAGTGCCCCCCTACAAATATCTATTTTTTGTTATTTAACTATCAAACTACGTAGCGACTTCTACAATACACCTATACTCCAAATTTCATTAATATAGCTCTTATAGTTTTCGAGTAAAATGACGAAACTATAAGGGTTCCCTTTTTGCCATTTTGGCTACGGAACCCTAAAAACATGAGGTACCAACACTATAGGCAATAAGTACATATCGCCACAACATTTGCTCCCAAACCATAATGGAACAAGCTAAGCGGGCCGCTAACTTTTTAAACGACGGAAGTTTTTTTTTTTCACACGGAACCCTGCCCAACTACCGTTCTCGCCGGCCAGTTCTTGCGCGCGAATTAGGTGTTTTTCAGTTCCGCCCAGGAATGCAAGCGCGCGTAAACGTAAATCGGATAAATGGATAATGACAGCGGTGCTTGTACGGTAAAAGACCCAATGGGGAGTTTTTGCGTTATTAACTTGTCTGTGGTAGCGTTTAATGAACGAACGCAAGGGAACCAATAATGTACGACCCGGAATGTACGACCTGATAATCGGAGTCCATTTTGGCATCCGATCGTTTTTGGTCGTACAGTCACGCATTATTAAGTCATACAAGGTAATGTACGACCTGATAATCGGAATCCAATAGGTTGACTTTCATTATTTTAGGTTAGGTTAGGTTAGTATTGCGACAAGGCGCTTTAACTTGGCAGAACAGGAGCTCCGCGAAACGGGGCTCCGTCAACTTAGTCTTATAGTTACTCGCTGCCAAAGTGGATTCCGATTATCAGGTCTTACATTATCTCGGACAATCTAATAATGCACAATCATGACATTGTACGACCTGATAATCGGAAGCCAAAATGGACGCCGATTATCAGGGCCGTGTTTTTATAAACTTACAAGTTACAATTTTACAGGCGTTTATTGGCAACACTTTTCCTGTTTTTTACAATTTGCGTTTTATAAAAGTACTGTGCTACAATTTTACAAGCTACAAGTACAGGCGCCTGTAGCCATATCATAGACAAAAAGTGGACATTTTATATAATTTATTGAATCAGGCGTTACTTTGCGGAGGTCCATATTTATGAACTAAAAAACAATTACTTTGCTCACCCCGCGACCACTAATGACAAATAGTTATATCTGTGCGGCAAATGTATGTTTCCATGCAACACTCCACCTCCACTGCTACACGAATCAACACATGCCACACAGACCCAACTATCACCACCACCACTATACTAAACGCTGACGCGTTTCGGCACTCTCCACGAGGCCATTTACGAAGCACAACAACAAACCGCTCAACATGCCACCACCTTCCACCTACTGACATATGTAAACCATGTACTCAACTTAGTTAATGACAAAACCAACGTACCCACTAATATTTTATAAATTCCAAACTACCCTTTTATGTAAGTCCTAAACTACCCTTTTTTAAGAAATGAATTCCAAACTACCCTTTTTTATTTTTATTTTTAATCTACGCCAGGTACCCCCGTTATTTTTAACCGAGTTACGGTAAAAAGAGAAGTCATGTTCTCATTATTACTATGACACATTATTAAAATTAGAACCAAGTCGTAACAAAGGCGAAGAAACCAAATTAACTTGTTCATTAATAATAGACCCCATGTTGTTGTACCTAATTATTTCCAATTGTTCTATCGGTTTTCGGTTTCGGTTTTCGGCTATCGGTTTTAGAACAATTGGAAATAATTAGGTACAACAACATGGGGTCTATTATTAATGAACAAGTTAATTTGGTTTCTTCGCCTTTGTTACGACTTGGTTCTAATTTTAATAATGTGTCATAGTAATAATGAGAACATGACTTCTCTTTTTACCGTACTCGGTTAAAAATAACGGGGTACCTGGCGTAGATTAAAAATAAAAATAAAAAGGGTAGTTTGGAATTCATTTCTTAAAAAAGGGTAGTTTAGGACTTACATAAAAGGGTAGTTTGGAATTTATAAAATATTAGTGGGTACGTTGGTTTTGTCATTAACTAAGTTGAGTACATGGTTTACATATGTCAGTAGTGGAAGTGGTGGCATGTTGAGCGGTTGTTGTTGTGCTTCGTAAATGGCCTCGTGGAGAGTGCCGAAACGCGTCAGCGTTTAGTATAGTGGTGGTGGTGATAGTTGGGTCTGTGTGGCATGTGTTGATTCGTGTAGCAGTGGAGGTGGAGGTGTTGCATGGAAACATACATTTGCCGCACAGATATAACTATTTGTCATTAGTGGTCGCGGGTGAGCAAAGTAATTGTTTTTTAGTTCATGGACATTTTATAGTTTTAAATTCATAATCGAACAAGCGTTTTTAAAAAAATTGTAAAATACAACTGTAAATTTGTAAAATTGTAACGAAAACTTAAGTACGTCTTGAGACCTGTAACAATGGCTACAGGTGCACAAATTTTTGAATTAGGTGTCTGGATCAGTACCAAATCAATCGTTCTATCTACCTATCTATCTCTTCTTCAAGTTATTAAACTCAAGGTCATCAAGGAATAAATCGTTTATTGAGGAACTCGTCTGAGTCGGACTCGGAATAAGAGAGTCCACGGGAGCATAGAACTAGGGAGTTTTGGCCACAAATAAATACAGATTTTGACACACCTTTTCAATATTATAATGAAAGGTCCAGAATGAACTGTACGCAAATAGACTAGACTAGATTCTGCAAGAAATTGGGAGCTCATTAGAATCGTCGAGTAATTAAAATGATTCATTGATCGCGAAGCTTCAATTCTCTGTCTGTGTCTGTCTGTATGCACTGGAGCATCATGCGATCGTTGACATGCAGTGGGCAGGGCAGTGGTGGTCACTTACCATCAGATGACCCACTTGCCCGTTTGCCTTCCTCGTCGTATTAAAAAAAATAGATATATTTTACAAGCCAACCCGCGAACTTCGTACCGCCATAGGTCATTCTACAGAAAATGTACCTATGAGAAAATGAACTTCCAATTTTTTTTCTCGTGAAATTTTCCCCTCTATTAATACGTATCCTGCTATTCGAAGCAAAGATAAATCCAACAAATGAAAGATCATAAAAATCGGTCCAGCCGTTCTTGACTTATAAATAGTGCAATTAACACGATTTTGTTTTATGTCCTTAGACAGATTTTCATTTATCAACTTTGCACGAGTATTTTTAATATGTAATAGATAAAAAACCTCTACGTAAGTAGTATATTATTGGGCATTCTGGACCACCATTCATTCGATCGGGCGAAAAATTTCGCCCTCACTCATTCGTGGTGATCCAGAAGCCCAATAATACAATGAATTGCACACAACCTACAATCAACCCAAACCCAACGGTAACCAACCTAACAGTAACCTATCAGCATTTGCGTTCAACATAACGCTCAACCTACACCTGAAATCGCATTGGGCATTCTGTTTCACCTCTCGATCAACGCAACGAATACATCAGCCCAACAGCAACTCAAACCCAACGGAACCCAACCTAACAGAATTTGCTCACACTCGAGGTTTAACGTTAACCATCTGCTCTTCTGCTCATTTTGAATAAGCATTCCATGCTTGCAACACGCGCGCATTGGTTGAATTGATCTTGAACAGATATGAAGTTTGTAAAACAAGCTCAGAGCTTGCAGTTGGAGGTTGTTTGTTCAGATCGCAACAATCGTAGTTTTCGTCACGGTGAACTTTTACCCGACACAATTCGCTGTATAATTTGCGGTCCTTCTAATTGCGGTAAAACTAATTTAATTGTCTCTCTTCTACTACATGAACAAGGACTACGCTTTCAAAATATTTACGTATATTCAAAAACACTTTTCCAACCGATGTACCAGTTTTTAGAAAAAATATTGATGTTGGTTCCATCAGTTAAATTTCAAAAATATCGCGAAAATGATGAAATACTAAGCCCGCATGAAGCTGAGAACAA
The DNA here is from genome assembly GCA_963691665.1 of Clepsis dumicolana. Lineage (NCBI taxonomy): Eukaryota > Metazoa > Arthropoda > Insecta > Lepidoptera > Tortricidae > Clepsis > Clepsis dumicolana. The sequence goes on from CAVNVB010000045.1 coordinate 4,170, forward strand.
TTCAATTATCATATTTGATGATGTTGCATGCGAAAATCAAAATAATATAAGGGATTACTTTGCAATGGGAAGGCATAAAAATATTGACAGCTTCTACTTAAATCAAACTTACAGTAAAATACCTAAACAATTAATAAGGGACAATGCTAACTTAATCATCCTTTTTAAACAAGATGAAGTTAATTTACGTCATGTTTATGACGAGCACGTTGGAACTGATATGTCTTGGTCACAGTTTCGGGAAATGTGTGCAAAAATATGGAGCGTACCTTTTAGCTACTTGGTTGTAAACAAGGACTGTGCTAGAAATTCAGGATGTTATAGAATGGGATTTGATACATTTATCGTTTTGGATTAACCGTGTTACTTAACCAGTTTCATTTTCAAGAAACTTTTATTGCATCATGGGAATCCATCGAGATCAGACATGAATCATAAAATAAACACCGAGAAAACTTTAAAAGAAAAAGTACTTCAGTCTGCCGATGCTGTCAAAAAGAAGGTTAAACTACTTCGTGATATGAAAAATAACAACAATATGATTTTGGAATCAGTCTTTAAACCAATAACAGACCCGCTTAATGAAATGGTTAAAAGTAACGACAATAAATACTATAACACTAATGAAACCGATTTTGATGAAGACATATTTAAGTGGCAAAAGGCGCCAAAAACATTAAAATTTAGTCCTAATGAAGGGAAGAGAAGTAGTATTAATAATCAAACAATCGTACGAAATTTTTCCGAAACGACTTCAAATAATGATGATGAGGTATCAAATAGAGACGAAAACAGACAAGATGGTGATGATGACATGTTATGTGAAAGTGACAACAATGATGTCTTGGAATCAACAAATGATACTTCATTTAAGACTACCGGTTCATATGCATCTCCTCGCGAAGACCCTGCATGGCAAAAACAATACAACACCGACTTGGACATTCCTTTTGGCATACGAACAGAACGCGATAAGCTTATGTTAGGATCTTGTTTAGTTTCCGTTAGTGGCGAAAAACTCAAAGTAAATGGACGTACTTACAATTTAACACCAGGTTTATATGATTTGTTATTTAAGAAGTTGCCTGATTTAGGTATCATAACTGAAGACGATAAACGTTATTATAAAATGTTGCTACTAGAAACGAATGTCCATAGACGAGATTTTGATCCCAATAAACCAATAAAAAGTAACAAAGGTCAGAAATATTTATACATTATAAAACCGCTTTTCAAATTATCGAAACAACGTTCAATAAGCGAAGATTTATGTACTTACGGCAAAGGACTACCAACAATGAAAAAAGTTAAAAGAGATGTTTCATATGTCTATTGGGATAATCCAAACGAATTAGTTGAAAGATTGAAATTACTCATTGCTTCCCGTGATGCCGGTAACACAGGATTAGACAATGAAATAATATCAATTGTAGAAGAACTTCGTGAAGCGGGCTTGGTTAATCAATGATATATAAAACTGGTATTTTACTTTTACCATCAGTCGAAGCCGGAAATTTGATGATACATAAGTGCATAAAAATAAGAAGTGAAAATGAACATAGACAAATTCGGTCATCATGTTCATAAACGTTTGCGTGTATGTGAAGTTTTTGAACTTAACAATAAAACTTTGCTGCGTTCTGATGATGGCGATTTCGATCTACAATCATCGCGATTAAAGGGGGTAGCGGATCCTTTGACACCCAATGATGCAGCTAATAAGCAATATGTCGATCAGCTCGTCCAGGACACTTACGAGAAGAAGCATCTAGATTCTTTATTTAAAACTATAAATTCTCAAATTCATCAGCTTGCAAATCAGTTGAAAATAAACTTTTATACAAAAAGGGACATAGACAATATTTTAAGTAATTTCAAAGATGACAAAAGAACAAGTCGTGAATGAAATCCATAGATCGGCCCGAAAAAATTTCAAGCGTCGCGCAGTTATATTAAAAGGAATTGATGATTTGTGGCAAGCAGATTTAATTGACTTACAGAATTTACATACTGTAAATAAGGGATATAAATACATTTTAGTTGTTATTGATACATTTTCAAAGTACACGTGGTGTATTCCTACGAAATCTAAAACTAAAACAGAAGTAAAAAATGCATTTGAACTAATTATCAAGTCGACCAAACGAATACCTAGAAACTTACAGACAGACTTTGGAAAAGAATTTTACAATGATCAATTCGATTGTTATGTGAAATCCTTAAAAATAAATCATTATTCCACGTATTCAGTTAAAAAGGCGTCTATTGTTGAAAGGGTAATAAAAACGCTCAAGAACAAACTTTACAAATATTTCAGTTTCATCGGGAACTACAAATGGCTTGGAAAACCTTTCGATGAGATAGTTCAATCTTATAATCAAACTGTGCATAGCACAACAAAATTTAGCCCAAATGAGGTGAATTTTAATAATGAAGCCGAAGTAAAGAAAAACATAGATAAATCACAATCCAATCGGCGTTTTAAATTAAATATTTTTAATGTAGGAGATCATGTGCGTATAAGCAAGTACAAAAGCGTCTTTCATAAAGGTTATACGCCTAATTGGTCAACTGAGCTATTTACTATTAAAAAGGTGAATCACACTCGTCCTGTTACTTACCATATTGAAGACCAACGAAAAAACTCAATACTCGGTACATTTTATGAACAAGAACTGCAAAAAACTAAGTATCCAGACGTTTACCTCATCGAAAAGGTAATCAAAAAAAGAGGGAAAAAATTGTATGTTAAGTGGTTAGGACTTAACGATAGCGAAAACAGCTGGATCGACAGAAATGCCATTGTATAAATATATTTAAAAACTTTCTCGCGCTAAGTCATTAACTTTTGGGATATGAAAGGAAGAGGACTTCTAAACAGTATTATTAATCACTTACCGTTTGAACTGCACTTACCTGGCTACAATTATTGCGGACCAGGCACAAAATTGCATAAGCGATTGCAAAGAGGTGATAAAGGAGTTAATGAATTGGACAACGCGTGTATGCAACACGATATAGCATACGATAAATATTCTGACCTAACAGACCGACATCGTGCAGATTTTGAACTCTATAAAATGGCTAAACAAAGATTGAAGTCAAAAGGTGTTGGAAAAGGAGAAAAACTTGCGTCTTGGATAGTTAGCAAAGTGATGAAATCTAAAATGAAAGCTGGTGCAGGGATAAAATCATTTAAGCATTTTGTTTCTAAGATACGTACCGAATTGAAAAAAAACAAATCTAAAAAAGAAGGCACTGCAGTCAGTCGAGCTTTTGCTGCAGCGAGTAAAGTATTTCTTAATAACAATACGAGTAAAATGAGAGTTCCTCGATTAATACCGATTCCTAAAACTGGAGGTATATTGCCACTAATACCTATTTTCGCGGGACTTTCTGCGTTAGGGTCATTGGCAGGAGGAGCTGCTGGGATCGCTAAAGCTGTTGGTGACTACAAAGCTGCAAAAAAGAGCTTATCCGAATCAGAACGTCATAATAAAATGATGGAATCTATTGCATTAGGTAAAGGGTTGTACATTAAACAGTATAGAAATGGAAAGGGTTTGTGTTTAAAACGATTAAAAAACTAAATAAAAGGCTACCCAGACGTGCTCTTACAAATGTTGATATTTTAAAACATTCAACAGATATTCCTTATTTTCGTGGTGTTTACATGAGAGACAAATTGCCAAACCGTCCAAAAAGAGTAGAATGTGCAATCGTAAATTTAGATAGTTCTAAAAACCAAGGGACTCACTGGGTAGCCTATGTCAAAGATAATAATCATTGTGAATATTTTAATAGTTATGGTGATCTTCAACCGCCGCTAGAATTAATAAAATATTTGAAAAATTATAATATTTCATACAATTATAATATTTATCAAAAATTCGATACTGTTAATTGCGGACATTTATGTTTAAAATATTTAAAAAAATATTGGAATAACCGTTTAAATATCTCTGAACAATAAATAGCTTCTCATTCTCACGATGTCTTTCACTTTGTCCATAACGGGATCCTCCTCTACCCTGATTACGAATCACTCGCCAGCTCTTCAACTAGATGGTGAATATGAATGCGGGTTGCTATACTTGTCGACATTTAACTCGATACCTAATATTGACAACCGAAATAATAAGTTTTATTATGGTGATAACGAAGTAGTAGAAATTCCTGAAGGGTCATATGAACTTCAAGATCTTGATGATTATCTTAAAAGACATCTCCAAGGTTGCACCTTTACACTGACATGCAATAATAATACGCTAAAAACATCTATATTGTGTTCCAAAAACGTCTATTTTAAAAAACCAAATTCGATTGGTAAGTTACTTGGTTTTGGAGAAGAAACAGTTCAGGCGAATATATTAACTGAGTCCCCTTTTCCCGTGTCCATTCTGTCTACAACTATAGTACGAGTTGAATGTGACATCGTGAGCGGGTCATTTATAAACGGAAAACCTAGTCATATAATTCATGAATTTGTGCCAAATGTACCGCCTGGTTACCGGATTATAGAAACACCTAAAAATGTTATATATTTTCCTGTTACTCAAAACAGCTTAAACGCTCTTATAATAAGAATACTGGATATAAACGATAATTTAGTGAATTTACGTGGCGAAGAGATTCAGATATATTTACATCTCAGAAAAAAATGATAGACTTTAATAAATGTACGGTCTCAAACAGCAAAGCCGTTAGTGCTCATTGTGCTATCAAGAAAAGAAGACCTAAAGGACAACTAACGAAGGAAAACAAACAGTTTTTAAAAAACATAGGATTATTAAAATGAGTATACTAAACTTATCAGACTCCTTTAGCTTTGATAGCACGATTGAAAGTTTCGAATATCATTCGTATAAACCGTACGTAACAAGTTTCAATTTAAATGATGAAATCCGTATACCTATCAACCAGCAAGATCTATACGTATTACCATCAGCGAGTACTTTATACATAGAGGGTACTATAGAAGTATTCAACAGAGAAACAAAAGCGAAGGTGTCCAGTGTTCATTTTACAAATAACCCTATACTTCATTTATTTCAAGATATTCGATATGAGCTGAATGGGATTGAAATAGATAAAATTAAAAACGCTGGGGTCACAACAACAATAAAATCTCTTGTGTCGATGAATGAACTTGAATCATCGATGTCAAAGTTATGGGGCTGGGATGTTGATGGCACAAAAATTACGCATGGATCATTTTCTGTGTCAATTCCTTTAAATAAGATTCTTGGCTTCGCAGAGGATTATAACAAAATTATTATTAACTGTAAGCATGAACTTATTCTTTTACGATCCAATACTAATTTAAATAGCGTAAAACTGAACACAAATGAGTATATAGGTAACATAACTATATCTAAAATAGTATGGCGCATGCCGCACATTAAGGTTTCTGATCGTGAAAGATTAAGTTTGCTTAAATATTTGGAAAGAGATCGAGCTATTCAGGTAGCATTTAGGAACTGGGATCTGTACGAATACCCGCTTTTACCTAAAACATCAAAACATTCTTGGGCCGTCAAAACTTCGTCTCAAGTTGAAAAACCTCGATATGTTATAATTGGATTAAAAACAAACAGGAAAAATGTTGCTGATAAAGATATATCGCGTTTTGATCATTGTAATTTGCGTGACGTTAAAGTTTTTTTAAATTCAAATTATTTTCCTTATGAAAACTTGAATGTCAGTTTCTCGGCTCAAAAATTTGCTATATTATATGAACAGTACGCTAAATTCCAACAGTCTTATTATAACCGCAGCCAAGCACCGTTGTTGAATCCACAAGACTTTATAAATAAAGCACCTCTGTTTGTTATCGACTGTTCTCGTCAAAATGAAACCTTAAAAACGGGTTCAGTCGATGTGCGGATTGAATTAGAGTGTGACACAGATATCCCTGACAATACCGCGGCTTATTGTCTTATTTTGAATGATAGTATTATAGAATATAAGCCGTTGACCAATATAACAAAGAAGATATCATGAAACTAGACCATCTATTCGTAGATGTTCAGGGGTTTAAATCATCTAAAAATGAATTTATTATTAAAGAATTTGCATACAGTACCTATGAACACACGCAGGCGTATTTAATAAAACCTCCATATTCATTTTCTACGTTATCAGAAAACGAAAAAAGGCATGTGAAATGGATAGAGAGAAACCTTGGCATTATGTGGCGTGAGGGGTATATCGACCACAGAGAATTTAAGAGAATGATTCATAATTTCTTGGAAGGCAAAAAAATATATGTAAAAGGTTTTGAAAAAATTAAGTGGATTAATGATTTATGTGCTGATTGTACTGTAATAGACTTGGGAGAGAAAGGTTGTTCTAATTTTCAATTAATGTATAAAAAGTATTGTATCGACAACAGCTCTTATAATTGTCTACATCATAAAAAAGCTTGTGCCTTAAAAAACGTTATATGTCTTAAAAAATATTATTTCGATATTATGCATATTTAACATTGTAATAAATTATACCTAATTTTCAAAAATAAATATTTACGTTTAATCATTTTTTTATTTTTTAACCCAGTCAAAATTAGTTATCATTTATTTTGAACGAAGACTTTTTATATTAACCCATTTTTAAATAATTGAATTTGTTTGTTTAAAAATATGAAATAAATGATAACGATTCATACCTGTGGCTAATAATAGTGTTAATCTATTTAAGCGATATTTACTGAAAAGATTTTTCTTGTGCATTTAATCATGATAATTTTATTTTCGTTTGAATTATTGCTTTATTGACATACTTACAAAAAAAATCTTTCCTGTTGACGTATCGCTTAATCAAAGGAATAAAACAAGAAAATTGTTGACCATATTTATTTTCAAAATTATATACAAAAACAGTAAAAACATTAATAACTAACACTATATCCGCACAACTTCTTGGATATCTTATTTATTACACTTTCTGTACTGTCTATTATCTCATCGTATCCGTCACTTGCCACATACTGCGCACTGAGCATAACGTTTTCACCGGTTTCGTCGTTTTGATCCGGCGCGGAGTCACTTATGTTAATTATTTGGATTTTGACAAGTCTGTTCCCCTTAGTTGCTTCATTGTTTATAACGAACGACGGCGGGTGACCTCGTACACTTCTCTTTACCACTTTGTTTAGCCTTAGTTTTGGTTTACTAGACTTGGTTTTCGTTTTGGCACTTGCAATTTTTTTTACAAATTCACTGACTTCTTCTTCTTCTTCATCTTCTCGGAATCCTAATGGACCCTGTGCATATTGCGAAAACATGATTTGAGTGTCTTGCGTTCCTTCCATATTCTGAAACAAAAGAAATCAAATAAATAAACGCATCTGGCAACACATATGAGCATTTTCATACGCTTACAAAACAATAATAGCAACAAAATAATACGAATAAATATTAAATAATGCCAATTTTACTTACCGAATCGGGAATGGATCAGCTCGTCTTAATTTTCAAAACTTTGGAACGACTTTACTCAGTTATGAATGTAGAGTGCAGAATGATAACTTACTATAACAGCCGCTATTTATAATTACAGTAATTTCATGCGTCAGCAAATTAAATTAACACGCGCTTCGGAGCATGCGGTGCATACCGCCGCGCTGCTTAATGCCGATCAAATTACAACGACACGTAAGGACTTGTTATAATTGGTACCAAATGCAATAAATGTGAATAGGTATATTTCACGTGTCAGCAAATTACCTTAGCACGGGCTGCATGCCGCCGCGCTGCTTAAGACACGTAAGGACATGTTTTAATTGATACCCAATGCAATAAACGAGGATAGGTATTATTTGCCTGTTCAACAGAACATGATTTTACTTACCATTATCAAAATATTACATTTAAAATTAAGCCTGAGCCCTGAGCTTTTTGATGACGGAAAACATCGTCAGGAAACCTCCGAAGCGAGAAAACTCAATTTCAACTCAAGTAAAATGTGTTTTCAGTCGGTATCCTCGCAGTCTATATATACTTAGGTGGGTGAAAGAAAAAAAGAAAACAAATGTTAATAACACTTCATATTTATTTATTAAAAAAAAAGAACAAACCATACAATTTACAAATCAATGTGTAATTATAAAAAATAAAGTACTTAATGATAATCTACTTATTTGGTATAGTCAGCGTCAAAAGTCGCTCATCTGGTCGTAGAGCGAAAAGGTACAAAAGTGATGAGCGGCTTTTGACGCTGACCCTACAACATACATAATTATAATTTTACAATAACGTAAGTACTCAACGTATTTTATTTTATTAAACACATTCTAATTTTTTATTACCCATTGGGTGCCTACGAAATAAAATTACAGCTCGAGGAAAGGTCGCTTAGATAACTACTGTACTAGAAAATAGACTCATGTCCCCAAGATTTGGTTGAAATTTTGTCTGATAATATATGTCGTTTATCGTCTTTGTTAGATAAAGCAACTTTATTGACAGATTGAGTGAAGATCTCGTGCCTAATCGATTTAAATAATATGTGTTTTTTCCGAACTATTTTATCATTGAATAACACATCCCGATAATCATTTAATGTTAACTCTTGAACTGCTGGTTTTTTTATTCCTTTAGCCTTTTTGATAAGAGATTTATCACTTTTGATACAGTATAGTTTAGAACGTAACCCTATAAACTCGGTAATAAGTTCTCCTCCTAACTCATCTTTGAATAACCCAGGAATCTTCTTGTTACGTAAAGGTATTTGCAAATCATTTACAGGGTTATAATTGCTTGTGTCAAAAAAGTTTAAAAAAATATTTTTTAAATCGCTGTAAAAGTCTGCAGTTTCGATTTTGTAAATAAAACTGTCGGTATCAGTGTAGCACAGAGTAACTTGATCTTGGTAGTGTTTTTTTATTACCGTGTAGTGAAATTGGTACATATGACTTTTAGAAAGTTCTAATACAGAGAATCCTACGTAGATTGGTTTATCTAAAATTACTTTTTCAGGCTTCATTTGTACGACAACCAAATTTTCAGACAACACTGTTGCACTATGGAAATTCGGTTTGGCAATTAATTTGTTAGCACAAGTAAACTTTTTTGTTTTGTTTTGACGGTCGTGCCACTTATTTACTAATTTGACGTCAACTCGCCGCTCACTGTCTTCAAGAGTTTTCCCAAAAACTGAGTTATTCATTAATTTAAAAAGGTCTTGTTGGAAAGGAGTAGTAGCTTTTTTTCTCAGTTCTGTATTTAAATGAATATACTGTTTTAAGAATGGACTTTGACGAAACCTTATAACGCGATGGATTTTATCAAGAGTTAAGCCGTTGCGTAAACATGTTTTCAGATGGACGTAATGAATGACGTATTCGTATTTGTTATATAAATTTGGGATCAATTTGGTCGTTTTTCCTCCTGGAGGAATAAATTTTTGTGCGCAAAATGGATAGTCGTTATGGTTATGGTGTAAATTTTCCGGATATAGCAAGTCAACTTCCAGAATAAATCCAAATGGAGCATCATCTTCGACAGACAAAATATCTAGTTGGGCAATTTCATGATGATCTAGAAAACTAAAATTAGACATGGGCAACGATTGACACATACTGTAACCATATAAGTTATTGCAATCGATATATACTAAAAACGAGTCTGGTTTATTCATGTCATAAGTTTCCATGTACTTATTATTAGCCTGAGCATATCTGGTCGAACACATGCAAATACCACCTCTTATTCCTTTTTGTATGAGTCGAATTATTTCTAATTCGGATATCAATTCAAGCTTAACTCCGGTTTTTAATAACATAGCATCAAACGATAAGCTTGGAGCAGTTAAATAGAATGCCGGATCTAAATGATAATTTAACTTGCAAATGAACCGAAAGTTCTCAAAAATATCTGATAAAAGCAACACATCAGTTTTTAGGTAAAGATCAGTATATTCTCCCATATCTTTGATTTTAAATTCGGACCATACAGATTGCGCATGTGCGTAATCTGAATCGCTTATTTGTTCGTTGGAAAGAGAATTAAAAAACAAGTTCTGTGATGGAAGCTCGGTCTCTGTAAACTTATCCCAGCTCGACATATAATCGTAAGGATAAATACCTTTGCGAGTTAATAATTTATTTTTTTTAGTTTCAGGATAAAACTTGTTCAAGTGAATAAAATCATCTTTATGTAAACCATTCGCTAATTTTTCCAAGCTTGTTCCTAAAAATTTAAAAGAGTCTACAAATCGAATTTGTGCATACTTTTGATCTGAAATCCACAAAAACTTAGTGAACGAAATATAATTTTCTTTATTTTTTGGGATTACTTTCACAGGCCCTGAACATTTACTAAGTTCCTGTATAAACAAATGACAATCGTAACCTGCTAAGTTATGAAAGAAAACAGGGACCAATTTAGGAACGCGAAAGCGCAGATTGCAGTACTGGTGCGCGGCACCGCGATAACGGCCCGTTAGATGACAGTGATCTCTTACTTTGTCTGCAAACAATAAACCTTTACACATATGACAATTTTTGGCACGTTCATGAGCTAAAGAATCTTCTACAGTAAATATCATGGGAATTTCTTTTTCTAAAACGTTATGGATGTCTTTAATATGTCTATATAAATAATCTACGAATTTCTGAGCACAATCTGGCCCTCGGTATTGAACAAAACGATTAAGTTGCTCATCATAAGAGCAAATTATATGGTACGCGAAAGCGGCTGGTAAATGTATTTGTTTATTTGTAGTAAAACTACTGTCAGTGTTAGGTTCACAGTTCTGATAGGGT
>CAVNVB010000046.1:0-13917 GCA_963691665.1 Clepsis dumicolana
ATAGCAAATCTGGCGTGTCATCACAGATCGTCGACCTGGGCGCGCGCAAGGCCGCACCTCGCGCTGTAGTTTAACGAGCGCGGCAAATACGTTCATAAATAATAATGATGGACGGTTATGAAAGGATATTTTATCGACATTCCGAATCTTCGATCCCGACGATGTCAGCGTCGTGCTCCGGCTGTGAGGGCCTGGGACGTCATACGCTCATGATATGAAAAATGCTATTATTTGTAGAGCGGTAGGTAAAGTTTTTAGATCACTTAAAAATAATCACCAACAATTATAATCTGCAGGTCCCAACGCACGACGAGCTCTAGATCTCATTTTACTAAGCGGGATGTGCCGTTGTGATGCTATGACCTGTCGGCTCTATTTGCATTATAGTCGTCGACTTCAGTTTACTAAGATCATTGACTCGAACTGTCGAAGTAAAGAGTACGTACACTAATAAAGTTTTGAGGTCGCGATTTTGTGCTGGTCGTTTGGCGTAATTGCGGCCGTTACTGATGTTATTGTTGTTCGGCGATACAGAGCGCCGCGGCGGCTGTGCGTGCGCCTGTGTGAGTGCGCGCGCGTCACGTGTAGTGTGTCGCCGTCTTCGCAGAAAACAAAAGACAGTATATTATTTAAGTTACAGTTGTTCCTATTAGTGGCATTGTTCGCTTCTAGCATTACCTGCCTACTCATAGCAATAGCCGTGTTTTACTCATAATGCTCTTGTGCGCGATGACAGCGCCAACTACCTAGCGGATACGGCAAACAAACAATTTTAATAATTAATCGAAATCTATGATTATAACGTAAGATTGATTTCTTTTCAATGATTAGGTATCTGACAACAACGATCTTTTTATTTAAACTCAAATAGAGCTCAAATGAATTATGAAAACGGGTCTTAATCTGTCACGCACGACATGGGTACAGAGGGTCGAGCACGACTTTTCGAATCCTGCGTAACGTTACGGTTATCGTATCGAGATCGAGAAACCTCATACTAAATTTTTGTTCCAAATACGCTCACGGGTGGTCGCTGTTCCAAACGTCATACAAACTCGACAACGTTTGCTATTCGATTTTACGTTACGCAGCATTCGTAAAGTCGTGCTCGACCCTCTACCTACCTAGCTTTCTTGCCTCGCACTGAATAACAAGTGAAAAAAACATTCCTGTTTTCAGGGATGTGGAGGAAATACGAGCAGAAATTATGAACAGCGCCATCAAACATAATAAGTAAATACTATTCGCCAAGCATCGGTGATTTTAATGTAAACTTTACCTAAGTTATAAGTATTATAGTAGTAGTTATAAGTATATAATTATTACTAATTTATTCAAATTTTTGTAAGCAATTTCAAATGTGATTTTGTTTAAACAGTAAAATAGAAAGATGTAAACATATTGCGACACTGCTGCTGTAGCTACTGTCAAATTTCCATTGTTGTTGTTTTCAACGACCTTGTAAAAATTTGTGGAAAATAACATAGATAACCCATGCTTACTTACCTCCTAAAAATCAAGGCAAATACATAAAAAGTACAAACCCGGACGTTCATAATATAACAAGTGAACTGTCACTTGTTATATTCCTCCCTTAAAAGTTCCCTTTTCCCCGTGCGCTGCGATCTGAAACGAGGCGAAGCCGAGTTTCATAACAGGATTACACGAGTATTTTAAGGCCTAATTATTATGTAGAGTTAATGAGTTAGTTACTCTACACACAAATTATAAGTACTCTAAGATGGGTTCAGAAGCCGGAGGCATAATAAACCTGTCACGAATTTGGCGGGTTTTTTATACAAACATATCGAGCCGACGTTTCGTATCAATTTTTTTTTTTCAATTGAAGCCTGTTTTTAAATTGTAAGTAAGTAAGTAAACACTTTATTGTACAAAAACAGGATAAAACACAAGTTACAACAATTGTATTGGTTTTTAAAGACGAAAATTGACTGTCGTAATGATGATCATTACCTACGGTTTCTGAACGCATGATAGAGGACTTTATGTTATGATGTATGTGTGTAGGTAGAAAAGACATTTTTTCAATTTTTTTCTATTATGACAAGTAACTAGTTATCTACGTCTACACGTCTGTTAGCAAATCTGAAACATATTATACCTACATCTATCTAATTTTACTACTGCGTAGTTTGTAGATAGTCAAAAAACAACATGTAACATTATGTTATACTCTCGTCGTATCTAAGTAGTTAGACATTGAGTAGAGTCGACATTACTCAATACAGCCAAACAACTGCGTCTAGAGGACGCGCGCACCAAGCAACAATACCTAGCTAGCTATACCTATAAAACAGCACCGTGACTGACTGACTGGCTGACAGACAACGCACAGCCCAAACTACTAGACCTAGAGACTTGAAAATTTTCAAACATATCCCTTGAGCATCCTAGAGGTGCACTAAGAAGGGATTTTTTGAAATTTCCACGGGATAGGGAACTAGCCCATTTTGAAATATTTCACTGGGGCAAAGCCGCGGCGCATAAGCTAGAGTTTGGCAACGCAACTGCAAACCCCCGGGGTTGCTGAGGTCTATGGGCAGTGGTGATCACTTACCATCAGGTGACCGAATTGCTCGTTTGCCTTCCTTGTCGTATAAAAAGAAAACTAAATACATCAAGGCGATTCAATTTCTCTCCATTTTCAAACACTTAAACGTGTTAATAATATATATCAACAACATCGACGGATACCGATCGATGCTATTGTTTCACGTCGATGTTAACACCCTAAGACATGGCTTTGTAAGGGCTGCTGGGAGAATACTAGAAAATGTAGACCCGCTGCCTCGCGACGCGGAAATCAACCCGCACCGACGTATTAATTGAAACAGCGGTAATTACCGGGTGCTATAACGAGTATGGTCTCGTCAGAGGGCCGTCTCGGAGGCGGCGCTGCATGGCTGCCTCTGCGGAGTCGCCGCCGAGCGAGCAGCGCACCGCCGGCTGTTGGCTGTCAGGTGACCTTCTGCTACAAAGCCAATCATAGTTGCATTAGGTATACATTACTTCTCTAAGGGTCAATGTCGTTGGCACATATGAACAGGTCTTTAAACTCGAGGCATAAACGCGAGTGGTTTTCTCACGGTAGTATGGTAGGTATTTACTCGCATGCAAGTCAATGTGTCACGCTCATGAATCATTTGAACGCCCATTAGCGAATTGATGCCAAAAGTGGTAGAGCGCTTTCTTGCGACTTTACGAAGTTTGTACACGTCACGATAAACATTTATACTAACTTATGTCTTAACCAACATAGAAAAAAGACATAGAGTAGAAAAATCGGTGAGAACACGTGTAACTTATTTATAAATAAGTTTTTTAATTGACCATAATACTTGCATTGTCATCCAATCTCCACATCGGCACCTTTCAAGTCATTCCGGCCACTGAAAGTGGTTTAAATTTAACTTGCGAGATTTGATTACACACGGACAGACGAGACGCCGTAAGCAGTAACGGTGAAACCATTTAATTATTAAATTATTAAAAGCTTGAAAGCTTGTAAAAATGACAGTTTTAAATGATTCGCGGTTAATTGCATTAGACATAATGAAAACGAGATATTGACTGCGATTACCTTGATGAGCTCCCGATATTTCGATCATGATCACGGGCAAACTGACGAAAAACGAGGGTAGACACAAATGTTGCGCAGACCGGGCTCTGTCTCCGGGTTCTCCAATATCTGTACAGCCAACGGTTCATAAATATCTAAACGCAGACCTTATGTAACTGGCAATTAGGTCTGTGTATAGATATTTTTGTACTGTTGACTGTATAGATATTGGAGAACTCGACTGTAAATGTAAATAAACGTATTCCACTTGGATCATTTTATCGTTTACGTCGCATTTACTTTATCTTATTATGTAACGTCGAGGTCAGATATGCGATTGCAATTGAGAGTTATAAAAATATACCGACTTATACATATTTTACATATTATATATTTGCATCTTCGTGCGGATAATTATATTTCCGACCTTGACTCTACCTCTGACAGGTAGGTGCGAGGCGTGTTTTCGTTTGGTTACACACGGAAATGTGCAAACCTTTCTTGTAAACACGACTATTGACCTTATCCATCCCAACATGACACCTTACATCCAATAATTTACACTTTGCTCTTCGTCTTTATTGGTATTTGAATTCTTAGAGCAGAGAAGCAATGAAGAGAGCAAGCAAGCCATTTCCCTCTGTCATAGTACATCACAGACCCTAATGATCATTTTGCACAGACTCAAAATACCTATTTATTGGACCTGTCATAGAGCACGAGCACAAACAGCCCCGAATACTGCGCCCGCGCGGTCTCTATTGCGCACCGCCGCATCAACTGTAATTACGACTGTTTGACTTATTGTTGTTGTTATTTTACTATAAGTACAGCGATGTATTTTAGGGACACATACATTTTATGATCGGTAATGAAGTAGATTATAAAAATATGTTCCAGACCGAACCGCTTTTACCGCTTGTGGTCTCGACGTAGAGATGAAATTCATCCGATATATGTATACTTAAAGTATTATGTTCAGTAAAAGTGGATGGCAATTTTTGTGTACAAAATAAATTACACATTACCACAGTTTTTTAGCTGTAAAAAATACGTAGGTAATGTTATTGAAATACAGCTTTCCTGGGTAAAGTTGTCTTTGGTCATAGATTTCTTTATTAGACATGGCGCGCTCTATTATTTCAGCAAAGTGCAACCTGAGGGTCCTTAAAACAACGAGTGTGGTTTTATAAAACGGGGCGAAGCCGAGTTTTATAATAAGTAAGATCACACGATTGTTTTAAGGCCTAATTATGTAGATTTCCATAAATTTATTTTGTCTACTCACATATTATAAGTAGCTACTTTAAGATGGATTCAGAAGCTGAAGGCATATCATACCCATATCTGTCATGAATTTGACTGTTTTTTTAACGTAAACTATACATTAAAAAAAATTTGTTAAGTACTTATTTCATGTTAAAAATTGTAAATTACGTTGGTTTTTGAGGATGTTTCAAATTTGAAACTCTCAACAGCATCGAAGTCAACAGCAGTAATGAAGAGCTGGTCATTTTCTACGGTTTCTGATCGCATTATAGAGGACTTATTAGGATGTGTAAAACAACTAACGTATGGTCAACCAGCAAAATTGATATCACTCATTCACAAGCTAAAGTATTTACGGTTAAAGAACAGATTGAGTATGTACTGTAATGGATTTAATAAGCATGCTGTCTGTTAATTAAAATTGAATCGAACAATTAAAACTTTGTTTGTTTTCATAAACTTTATCTAAACGAATTAGCGAAACAAAAATGAACAATTGCCGGTCTCGGCGGCGCCTCGCGCGCGGCGCACGGGCAGCGGGCAGTCGCGCTCGCGCCGCCCCCGCCGCCACTCGTGCCCGTGCTCGTGCCGCCGCCGCCGCTCGCGACTGTGCTGTGCCCGCCCGAACCCTGGCCGAAACTGCCCAGCGAGACAGCAGCATAAAACAACGAAAGCCGAAGAGGTGACAACTCTCCGTAAGTTTTTGAATAATTATGCATCTAGTATACTTAAAACTTTAATCTCGTAGTGATAAACGCTGTCGTAGGTCGTCTGTATTTAAATATAAAAACAGTACCTCTTATAATTATATAAACATATAGTAAAATTTATATAGATATCAACGCATATTTCAAGCGCGAAATCTGTATTAATATATCTCACGGCTCGGAAAAAAATAACTAGGTACTGCCTGTGTACAATTTAAGAATCATCCGACACTTGCCTCATAAATAGAAAATCATAGGAAACGGCCAGTGCTTTCACTTAAAGTTTGCACTGCGCGCACTCACTGCGCACGCGGCCGCCAGGCAGCAGCTCAGCTCGTCACAGGATGAACTGTCTAAATCGTCTCTACATAACAAACAAGCGGCTGTCTTAGAACAAAAACCTGCATCCTAATTGTCTAACTCGATCGTTTTCATTTTGCATGGGCTGACAAATGGTATTGAAAACTGTTAGCTGTCACAGTCGTACAAAAACTGACATTTTAATCCTATGACGAATGTCAAAATAGCTACGCAATTACTCCTGAGGAAATAGCTTACAGCCATTTCTAATGTTTAATCTGCGTCTTGTTTTGATCTACTGATGATATAACCTAACCAACTTAGAAAAGTTGAAAAACCCCCGACATTGTCGTTTCAAAGTTCAATATTTCAAAAACGGGTAAACCGATTTTAATGAAACTTAGTTAAGAACCATCTCGATTAAAATAGCTTTCGACTCAAAAAAACCGCATCGAAATCGGTAAACCCGTTTGGGAGCTAATAGACAGATACACAGACACACATGTCAAACTTATAACACCCCCCTTTTTTTATCGGGGGTTAAAAAACATTTATCTATTTTCCATTTTCTTGTCTCAATAAACTTACTGTCTGTAGGCAATCCAATCTCTGCTTGCTATCTGTCAGTGTGAGGATGGTGAGTCATCTACAGATAGCAAATTGTTTGTCAATTCAGACAAAAAAATTCATCAGTTAGATGAAGACAAGAGATAGATATATATTGGGAACGGCTGTTACGCCAGTGCTTCTGCAGTTCTCCCCTAGGAGATTAAAGAAGGTTTTGCTGAAGGGCAGTCCTGTTGAGGCTCCATAACCCTTCTGTGCCTGCTGGCAGCATTGTCTACCCGTAGGTAAGTAACAACCAGTGTCCGCCGCTCGCTGCCGCGCCGCGCGTCATCCCGCCGCCGATACGCTATCGCTATCACTATTTGTTGACAACCACCGCGCGCGCCGCGCACGCACGCACACAGCCGCAGGCACGCACACGCCGGCGCCGTTGATGTTGTTGATAACGCTTTATTTATATTGAACTGCTCCGGACACTCTGCCAACAACTATGTATTATTTGTAGCAAGCTATTTTGGGATTATTATACTTTATACTATTCTTTCCGCTTTCTCTGATCGCCAATTGAAAAGCCAATTCGTCCAGAACTGATGACCATCGGCAGGTTTTGAGGATTGTGACCGCCCCTCGACGTCTCTCCCGGAAGAGGCGACGCCCGCGGCTCGTCATTGGCGTCACTCGTGAAGCTGCGGCGCGACCGACGCGCGACACGCGAGCAAACAAGAGCCCGAGTATAAATACGTGCCGCGTGCTCCCCAGCGCCCTCGCGCCGCGAGCCCCGGGGCCCGGGCCTCCTCCGCGGGCCACATCTACCTCAACTGTACCTACCTCTCGTCACCCGTCGATCGTAACGTCCGAGTTATTTCATTACATAATGTGCGCGTGCGATTGTTTATGTTCATTATCGCGGTGCGGCCCTGGAGTGGTCGCCGCTCGCCGCGCTATCGCGCTTAAAAACGGTACGTCAGCCACCGTTTGACTCTGTCTTAGTTAAACTGTCTTAGTTAAAGTGGACTGACGGGCCTTCAATCGCCGATAGGTGTATTGATCCCTTTCAGACAGTTCCTATCATTGATATAAACATCAGAATATCGGCGGTACTCTGACACAACCTCGTATACCTATATAAACTTTGACGACATTGGAATAATCACTCCAGACCGCGAACCTAAACTGGTATTCCAATTTATTCAAAGTTTATACACGAGGGTGAGTCAGAGCACCTTCGATATACCCTTTAGAATATTTTGAACACAGGAACGTCGGGGCGAACCCGCCGGCGGTGAGTGGTGCGCGGCCATCGGCATCCGTGTAACAGAGTGAAGTACTAATGTAGTCTAGTAACGGTTTTAATGAAATAATTGCCTACTTATGTCTCAAAAATATATTACAATCGAGAATACAACGAACAACGAAACTGATAGCAGCACAGATACTAGGTATGGCATCCGTATCGTCACAACTTTTGCAATGTGTGCTTATTTACACATTCCAAAAAATAACGAAAATAAATTCACGAGGAGATAATAACGTGTGATGTTTACGACTTAGGTAGTTATTGCAATTACAAACCAAGGATGGACGATAAAACCAAACACACATAATGGGTACCTATACTACGCGTTGAAATAAAAATTAAACTAATTAGCTCGTGGTCACGGAGAGACATCTCGTCGGCGGAGCCACGAGATCCTGCAATTCCTGCAAAGAGCCAAAATGGTATTTGGAAATTCACTAAACGCGATCCATCGAAATTGTAACAAAAACAGGAGAATTTGCACCCGACCACAGATTTTTTAGTTACCCGACCTCGGGACCTCCTTGTTAGAGGGTTACTTACTAGAAATCGTGTGTCGGATAGTTAGTACAACAAAAATGCCTGCGGGGGGGATTATTGTACACATTATCTTTCTGAGGATTCCCCCTTAGGCGTCATGTCTTGGGAGAAAAAAATATGAATAGTATCTGCATGAGTGTGGTAGGTGTTGTACAGGGTGTACTGCGTCTCCTGGCCCCCATTTCATAAACGTGACAGGTGACAAAATAAATGACAATGACAGTTTGGTGTTAGATTACTGACTTGAAAAGTTTTTGTATTAAGTACCAGACTTGATATTAACTTCGAAGTGTAGATCGAATTGGCGCTGTAACCTATCGCCGGTCACGTTTATGAAATAGGGGCCTGGGGGACTATCACGAACTTCGAAAATCGAAATCGTATCGTATCGTCCCGCTCGCTCCCGTATTAAATAATATTAGCGTAAGCTGGACGGCACGATACGATGTTCGTATTTTGCACTTCGTAGTAGGTTTATGGCCTGTGCCCTAAGTACGACTTGTCGAATCCTGCGTCACGTAAAATCGAATAGTAAACTATAACGAGTTTGTATGACGTTTGGAACAGCGCCCGCCCGTGAGCGTATTTGGAACTAAAATTTAGTATGAGCTTTCTCGATCTCGATACGATAACCGTAACGTAACGCAGGATTCGACAAGTCGTGCTTAGGGCACTGGTTTGCTGAGTCGCCACCGTTCGTACGCGCAGCGCGTGTTTGCGCAGCCGGCGCCGGCGTAGAGTCCATTGTTTCGGTCACACCGTCAGCACCGTAGTACTTAGACTAGTGTAACCTTCACACAAAGTTCAATCGACCCGGCATCGGGTAGTATGGTCGGTACGGTGACATTGCCACGTGATAAAACGATTGCGCGACAGTAAAGTTAAACCGTTTAAGAGCTACGGTGTGTAACAGTCCAAGGACCCAATCTACCCTACCTACTAATGAAACACATTCTATACCTCTATTCATCTTACTACAACTTATAACACATAACATGGCCTCGTGACTCGTCTAATGCGTGATCCTACGTTGTGATCGCTACGAAAGTAGCAGCAGTAACTCTAAGTAATTTAAGTGGCAAATAAGAACGGAAACTCTAATTAATTACTAAACAGATTTTAAGGAAAACTACCTAGCGATTAACCTACACTTCATGTTTAGAGAGCTACGTTTAGACTTCCTCAAGGTTTCTTGGACACTACCTGGGCTCAACTATAGATTGTAAATGTACTTTAGATAAACCGCTTCTCATAGAGAAGCGGGAACTTCCTCCAAAAGCCTTCCCCAACGAAGTTCAACCAGTCCACGCCAGGAACAATACGTATCGTAAGATGCGAACTGTTAAGATGTGAGAGATAGTTTATGCACTAACAACGGTGCTTTCAAAGCCAGTACAAATACAATCATTAACAAAAGGTGTTTTCCCTTAAGCATCTATAGTTCCCGTAAGCAACGTCGGACTCTATTCTTTACCGTCCTAATAAATTCATCATCCAATATTAAAAGAGATCATTCTAAGCCTACCAAGTAAACTCTGCTTGGCATAGTTTTTAGGGAATTTAACTAGCATAATGTTAGCAATATAACAAACTTCATATTTCAGTGTATGTAGCGTCTATTTATCGACATTATGAATAACTGCAATTTATCTTAAAGCTTTACCTTTTGTAAATATTTGGCAAGTAGATAATTAGATAACCAACAATATCAATTCTATTTGATGAACTGATTTTTAAATGATTCAATAGAACTCAATCTAGTTAGAGATTCCCCCGTGTGGTGTAGAATCAACTAACAGAGCGTATACTCAGACTGCTTTCCATGTCGTCACCCTTGTTAGGTTAATAACTTCTTTAGTTATTGGTAAAGTATTTTTTACTTTGTGGATGATTCAAGATTTGTCTAGAAGATAAATTATGTATAAAATTTCTTATGAATTAGACTTCTGATCACAAATTACGCTAAAATATGAAGAGTTGTTTCCTACAACTCCTTGGAGTTCCAGCAATACTTGAAGCCTAGATTCTACCTATCCTATTCCCAGATGTGTATGAATTTAGTCTAAGTCCCTAGCTCTGTGTGTAGCTAAAGAGGTTTCGCCTCATTATTTTAAACATGGTGTGTGTAATGTAGATACTTTCCGGTGTAAGAAGGTATCTTCTAGCTTGGATCCCTATGAAAACTTACCTATCAACCCTACATGTGTACTTTAACTTGGCACAGGCCTCCTATTCTCTGTGTAGTTGGCAAAACTAGGAATTCAATTCCACATTTACATTTAGATGTGTAGTGTTGAGTCTTCCGGTGTAAGAAGGGTCTCAGCTAGCTTTCCTAGTTCAAAGAAGGTGTGTTCCTATTGCCTACCACGCAGACCTAAATGTTGTTAGCTTCCTGACAATATAGTCTCTAAGAAGAGGAAGCCAACGGACCGACGATACCTACAAGTGTTCATATATAAACAATATAGATAAGGGACCGTAATACTGAGTTCCAGAAGCACTGAGTTATGCGCCCCTTTCAAGGCATACACAGACGCCTGTTACACAATCGTTACAACGGCAAACAGTATCACGAGTGAGTGGTAAAACATCTCAATTCAACTCAAATATCATTGAAATGCTTCAGGAATGCCCACCCATTCCTGGAAGACAAGCGTACTTGAATTACTCTTACGTTGACATCGTTAGATTTCCGAGTAACCAAGCTGCTCCAGACCGCTTGTTAAATTGGGAAAAATACATGAAATAATGAGCATTGCTTATAAATGTAAAGTAAAGCTAAAGAATTAATCTACCACTTCCGGAAGCAGTAAACCAATACCCAGCTTAGCTACGCTATCTAAATATTTCATTCGTACTCACTCTGGAAAACAATTAGTAACCTATTAAAAGAAAATCCTCATAAACATGTAAACGAAGTAGCCTCCTTCACGTTCCAAAACTGTCAACCCCTCAAAACCAGGTAAACGAAGTAGACTCCTTCTCGTCCCAAAACTGACAACCCCCGCCCAAACGAAAACACTTCCTTATATAGACTTTTACCGTCACTCCAGCGTCAATAGCGTCAATAGCTTCTCTGGCGTCAATAGCCTCAGGCGATTACTATAACATAACAACTATTTACTTAAATAAATACCTAAAGAACCTTTAAAATATTCTCTCCACTACCAACGTGAATATTAAAACCAGAAAGCCTAAATAACTTTTGCCCTACAATTTTATAATTCCCCATTTAACTTTTCTTCAAATAAATATGTCTCCATTCTATAGCTCTACTTCGGCCTTTCCCTACATACTAAAACATCCACTACTCATAAACAACTAACCAGATTTAAATGAAACTAAAACGCCCTATTCCTCTATTGTTTGCCTTTATTATCCTGTAAATATTTTCCTTGCATTTTGCGCATTTCCTACGTATCAACGCTACAAGTTAAATAATCCCGCTTACTACTTTCTCAAGCTTATACGACCGAAAGACTAAACCATATTGCATGAAATTTGACAACAAGACAACTAAGAAACCAAAGCTTCTTATTCAATAAAAGATTTCCTTGCATTTTGAATACTTTCCTTACAATTAAAACTTTCGTCATCGCCAAATCAAATATATCCGTCTCTAACATTATTACGCCCTCTGAAGTCTGAAAATAGTACTAACTAGATAGCTAGCTAACAACTGTATCAAGAACATAAATTTAGTAGAGTTGAAGCCTCAAAACTATCAAAATCTTACGTTAGATGGCGATAGAATTAAACTCTCAACTAAAATAATTCTTAATGTAACCGACTTCAAAAAGGAAGAGATTCTACAGTCCTCTGTATGTAATTTAAACTGAAATATATTCGTGTTCTGTATTTCTAGCTCACATGAAGCTTGAAACCGTTACAGGTGCCACAGACAGACACACAGATACGCATAGCGGTCAAACTTATAACACCCCTCTTTATGCGTCGGGGGTTAAAAATAGAATAAAGGAAAGATTTAAAAAAAAACCTCAAAAAAAAAACATAAAATAATCCCCAAAAAGCCATGAGTTTTATGGCCTAGCAGAAATACGAAGTCGGTGCGGTGCTAGCTGAATATTCTTGGAATGAAGCACCGACTTCATATTTCTGCTAGGCGCTAAAACTCATGGCTTTTTGGGGATTATTTTATGTTTTTTTCTGAGTTTTTTTTTTGAAGGTGGTTTTACTTTTTGTTAAAAGATTTTTTATTTCACAATTTTTAGTTACGTTAATATTTAAAATATTATCCTCCAACTCCTAACCGTTAAGTAGTTGTACCTTCCATCATCACCTCATCAACACGAAATGATGACTACCAGACGCATGTACTTGAATAGCTTTCGAAAATATATGAAACACATAATACGTCCCTATAAAATTTGAAGGTTGCCCTCGATTTCCCTGGGATCGCATCATCAGATCCTGACTTGGTGACAATGGGACCACCTCAGGAGTATATCCTTTCGAATAATGATGTAACATTTTCAGAATTATCCTCCAACTCCTAACCGTTAAAGAGTTGTACCTTCCATCAGCAGCTCATCAACATGAGATGATGACTACCAGACGCAAATACTTAAATAGCTTTAGAAAATATATGAAAGACATGATCCGTCCCTATGAAATTTGAAGGTTGCTCTCGATTTCCCTGGGATCCCATCATCAGATCCTGACTTGGTGACAATGGGACCAACTAGAAAGTATACCCTTTCAAACAAAAAAAGAATTTTTGAAATCGGTCCAGCCGTCTTCGAGTAATCGTGGAACATACATAAAAAAAAATTAAAAAATTAAACCGACGAATTGAGAACCTCCTCCTTTTTTTGAAGTCGGTTAAAAACGCTGTGTTACAGTACAATAAATGACTCTTTTTATTAGGGTTCCGCACCTTGTCCGTCTATCCGTCTGTCTGTCTGTCAAGCCTCATCTTCTCTGGAAAACGTGGAGGTAGCAAGAAAAAATAATATCAAATTACTCAGGCCTGCGGTCCCTTAAAGCTGTAAAAAATTAAAATTATAACCGTCGGCGCTTTCTTTGTTAATGTTAATGAAACAGAAACTTCTAATTTTATATAAGTACCATTGCCAAAAACACCTGTTGCGCTGTTATCGAAGGCTAACAGCTAAAGAGAAACATAACAGTGATAATATGCTAATGCGAATGTGTTATGTTGTCCGCAGACGCTGCCCGCGGGCGCGCGCCGCCGCATGCGGTGAGTGGCCGCGTCGCCCGCACTCCCGTCACAAGATCACAACCCAAAATGGACTCACTTACCGTTTCGCCTTGAATATTTAATTTAATACTTACTTGTTTATCTTCAAACATATGCAAATTATGTTTTTGTCTATCGCCAAGGTCGGTACAGCAGTCAGTTATTTTGAGTTAAGTAAGTATTTTTATAAAATTGGAGTTTTCATTAGAAAGAGGCACTGTCAATTTGACACTCTAGGCGTATACAGCTACACATGAACTCCCCGCACCCCGCATCAGCTTCGATTTTGTGTGACGCAGGAGCCGATGGTGCTGGTGGGCGTTGGCGCTATGTGCGCTGATGGCCGACGCACGCGCCGACCCCGGCCATGGCCCCCGCCCCGCCGCCGACGCGGCCGATGACTTGGAGGTGGTAGTGACGAGCGCGCTGCTCGGCG
>CAVNVB010000047.1:0-58634 GCA_963691665.1 Clepsis dumicolana
GAGCTGAGACAGCCGTCAGATTCACCATCTGTGAAAAATGTTGTGATCGAAATGACAAAGTAAAGACATACGTTTTTGCAGTCTGTTTTTTTACATACCATGTACATTTCATATAATGTACAATCGACATTGAAATAGATATATTGTACATGGTTTTTAGGGTTCCTTTGCCAAAATGGCAAAAACGCAACGCTTATACTTTCATCACGTCCGTCGGTCTGTCATTCTGTCCGCGGCTTAGCTCAGAGAGTAATAAGCGTACGATTCGTGGCCGTCACTGGATGACATTTTCTAAAGTGGCCAGCTACTGGTAATTTACCCTAGTAGGAGTACTATAGGTACCTTACCTGTATATTTTTTATTTCTTATACTGGATGTGTCCTGTTAACTGGACCAAATAATTAAAATCTGGGCATGTTAGTAGATCACCACCTATTCGAATAATCGAAATGGTTTCAATGAATTAAAATCGAACTTAAAAATCGTGTATTTAAATAATTATTTTACTTGCTTTCTTTCTTATTCTTATTAGCAATATACGAAAAAGGCAAAAAAAATCTTTAATAATCAATCATGCGCAGTCGAGATACTTTGTAGACATTTTTAACTTTTCAGTAACAAAGTACAGAACCAGCTACGAGTTGACTACGAAAATCGCAGCCGTATCATGTTCACTTACAGTACATAATGAAAATACAAAACGGCTATACTGCAAAAATTTATCGAGTTCAGTAAATAGTTATAGCTTTAATCAGTTATTATGTCATACACCCGACCTGGTTAATATTAGTTTCTTGGTTCACCATACAGACCCATCAAAATGGTCCACTCTGTATAAATAAGCCGTCTGTATGTATGTATAAGTATACTCGTAGGTATTTTTACCGTACTTTTATGGTAATAATAATAAGAATAAATATACTTAATAACAATTTTTAGGGTTCCGTATAAACGTCAAAAGGAAAAACGTAACCTTTGTACAATCACTATGTTGTCCGCCTGTCTGTCTGAAGGTCAATAACCTTTTTCTTTGGAACTCGTGGAAAGTAGTCTGCGAAGCGGCCCTCACTCGTTAAGGCTAAGATGAATGAGTATGGGAAACGTGTTTCGGATTTAATAAATACTGTTTTTAAATATAGAGATACAGACGCGTGCAGCGCGTGGGTGTTGTCCATTAAAATTGACGGCTCTTTTAGCGATGAAGTGTCAAGTTAGCTGTCATTACATATACTCGTGCTGTCGAAAAATTGATAAGCCGTGCACTGCCGTGAACACAACGCTGTCACCTTAGGCGAGTTATCCACTGAGCCCCAAGCACGAATATTCGAATCCTGCGTAACGTAATCATTATTTATTAAATTTTTGTACCAAAGCAGCGGCGCTGTTCCAAATGTCATACAATTTTTCTCGACAACGCAGCACTCAATTACGTTAACGTAGTATTCGAATACTAGTGCTCGGGGCTTTGTGTTGTACCAGTAAGGAGCGTGTCTTTTTTTTGAATTGGCTGCGTAACCAAAGCTCTGCCGGAAAGTTAAACATTATTGTTGCGAGGCGCCGGCGCCGGGCGAGTAGAGTTGAATTTTGTGATTTCTGGAGAGATGATGACATGAAACGAATTATATTTTTATAAATAGAAACGTGTTTTAATTTATCAACCCTGTTTCACTAGCAGCCGTTCGGCCCGTTCAAAATATTCAATCTAAGTAGCTCTTGTTGATGATAAATGTATCTTTTATTTTGCGTTTCATCGAACTTACTATCGGTTAGCAATCCAATCTCTACTTGTTATTTATATTATATGAAGGTAGGTGGATGTTTATCTACAGATAGCACACTGTTTGATTTCATATTTGTCAAAATGAAAGTAGAAAGTAGATTCAAACAAGAGCAAAGAGATAGATTGAATATTGGGGCCGGCGGTAAGTGACCCGTCGTGGCCGTTTAGCTGTCATCCCGGCGGCGGGTAATCTGCTCGCGGTCACTTCCGGCGGCAAGCGGCTCCAACAAACAATCCTGTGGGTCGAGCACGAGTTTTCCAATCCTGCGTAACGTTACGGTTATCGTATCGAGAACGAGAAACCCCACACTAAATTTTAGTTCCAAATACGCTCACGGGCGGGCGCTATTCCAAACGTCATACAAACTCGATAACGATTACTATTCGATTTTTCGTGACGCAGCAGGTTTCGAATATTCGTACTCGGGCCTCTGCATGTATCATCATCATCACCAGCCATTTTTACGTCCTACTGCTGGGCACAGGCCTCCACTCAAAATGAGAGCGCTTGAGCTATAGTTCCCACGCGGGCCCAGTGTGGATTTCGAACTTCAGACACATAATTGAATCGCTTCGCAGAAGTGTGCATAAGCGCTCTTAAATCTAACCTGGCCCCTATTTCACCAAGTTGACAGGTGACAATTGACAGGTGACAAATAGTCTAGGTTATTCGTCATTCACAAAAAGCCATAAAAAAAAATACAAAAAGGAAAGATATTTATAAAAATACGACCGACTCGAACCCACGATTCAAGAACATCTCTAATCAAGGCGCTCCACCAACGGGACCAATCGAATTGACATTTTGAAGCAAATTAAGCAATGACTACTTCCGTATGCAAGATGTCTTTGAATGTGTGCGTGAGTAGTACTGCTGCCATTGCTGCGGTCGTATTTATCCAAATAAACGTATTCCACGAGTTAAAATTCATCAGAATCTTAGTTGGATACATCACAAAAATGAAACAAACCGTTATCATTTTTGACACGAAACTGCTGTGGTATTCATTTATTTGAACATGACGGGCTATACTCGACTGACATACGTGAGGTGTGAGTGATCCGTTTATTTCACAACAAATTTAATAATAATCCTTTTGACAATTGTCATATTTCTATGACAAGTGCTGTTTCATGTTTTTACAATTGTAATTTTTTTTTTCAATCTTTTTATGAAACAACACTTATCATGACATTTTGACAATTATCTTATTATATCTTAATATAATAATTATTATCTTCACCTCACCGACACCCATGTCTTTTTTCTGTCAAAAGGTGTCATGTCAAACTGTTGGATCGGGAGTTAAAAATTATAATAATAATAATAATAAATAAATATCACGGGACAATATTGACACCGATTGACCTAGTCCCAAACTAGGCAAAGCCTGTACTATGGGTACAAGACAACGAATAAACATACTTATATAGATAAATACATACATAAATACATAATATTAAACATCCAAGACCCGAGAACAAACATTCGTATTCATCATACAAACATCTGCCCAGACCGGGGATCGTACCCGGGGCCTCAAGCTTCATAGTCAGGGTCTCTAACCACTAGGCCATCCGGTCGTCCAACAACCAGTTATGAAACAAACCATTATCATTTAAAACATGAAACTGCTGTGGTAGGTATTCATTCATTTGAACATGACGGGCTATTACTCGACTGACATATGTACGTGAGTGTGAGTGATCCGTTTATTTCACAACAATTATAATGACAATTGTCATATTTTTATGAGAAATGCTGTTTCATGTTTATACAGTTATCATTTTTTTAGCAATCTTTATGAAACAACACTCATCATGACATTTTGACAATTGTTTTCTCTTTCTGACAAGTGCAGTTTCATGTTTATACAATTGTCATTTTTTTGCCAATTTTTATGAAACAACACTTATCATGACACTTTGACAATTGCCATCTTGTTCTGACAAGTGCTGTTTCATAATATTTACAATTGTCTTCTTTTTCGGCTATTGTCGCACCTGTCAGCTTGGTGAAATAGGGGCCTGAACTAATTCAATCATGCGGAAAGTGTGATGTAACGTGTCGGCTCGCCACATCTGATTTGAAATACCTACCCTAAACTTTTCCCCTTAATTATTCAGTGTAGTCAGAGTGTAATAGCGCAGTCAGCGGAAGCGCCGTTGACCCGGGAGGATACCCTTCCACAAACATTGCAAAATGAAATAAAACAGATCACTCGCGTATGTAAGTAAAGCTTAGCCTGACTTTTTGCGGGCGGTAGTACCTAGTGCGAGGTCCGTCCGGATCGCTACCACCATCTTACTCGCTAATCCTGCCGCTAAGCAGCAGTGCTTGCACAATTGTGTTCCGGTGTGGAGAGTAAGACAGCCGGTGTAATTACGGGCACCAGAGGCATTTCATCTTAGCCCTCTAGGTTGGCAACGCCAGGGTTGCGGATGTCTATGGGCAGTGGTGATCACTTACCATCAGGTGACCCAATTGATCATTTGCCTTCCTCGTCGTAAAAAAAAATACATGTTGACTATATGACTGGAGTCTCACAGCACAGTACCTAAGTAGTTTTATGTTATATTGCGTAACTCAAATTTTGCCTACTGAGATATGTTTAAAACTAAACATTAAATGCAGATCCTGCTCACTTGAAGTAGTAAATCGGCCACTTTATTTTACGAGGAAATAAAAAAAACTGTTTCAAAAGCCGCGCTCAATAAAGCGGCCGGCGGTCGCCCCGCGGGCGCCGGGCCCGGCGAGGCCCGGCCGCCGTGGAGCCGGCCGGGCCGGTGAGGTAAACGGTCCAATGATTGACACGTTAATCCCCAATAATTGACCACTGCTTTTTTTTCATATGACGAGGGAGGAAAACGAGCAAGTGGGTCACCTGATGGTAAGTAATCACCACTGCCCATAGACACTCGCAACCCCGGAGAGTTCGCAGATGCGTTGCCAAACTAGAGAACTCAGATGAAGTTCGTCTTGTGCGCGTAATTACACCGGCTGTCTTACTCTCCACACCGGAATACAACAGTGCAAGCACTGCTGCTTAGCGGCAGGATTAGCATGCTTGTCACCTTTATTGCTACTTATTGAGATTGAAGGGGCCAATTATTGGGACAGTGTCGAGCACCAATTTTTTTAATTTAGGTGGATTAAATAATCTTTTCATATTTTTGATACAACGTAAAATTATATTCTAAGCCGGCAGCACCAGTTTTTATGTGAGTCCACCCTGATAACTTTAATAGTTTCTAATTTCTAGTTTCGTTTTCTTTAGAATTACAAATATTACATTACCTACAGTAGGTACTACTAAAAATATCATGTTTCCGAGTGAAGTACCAACTGGTCCGAGTTTGATAAGTTATCTTAGGGGATCAAAAAAGCTTACTTAGTATAACTTTGACAAGATTTTACAGAAAGTGTTGCCAGTACCTATTCACTAAATAGAATAACTTGAATTACCCTTAATTTCAAAGTTTGAGCCTAGTAATATGCAAGCAGGTAAGTGTAAGTACTTTATGTACCTTTGTACGCAAAGGCCCATCTTTTATTATCATCTCCCCTTTGCTAATGAGTCTTAATAAAGTCAGCTGTAACAAGTTGCGTCATATTTGACATTGGCGAAATCATCGATTGTATCGATTTAGCCATATTTTAAAAATTGTGTTGTAAAGTTCCTGTCAAAATGAAGATGAAAATATACCAAAAGCTGCAAAATGAAGGATTAGCTTTCAAACGTTCTTGAAGCTATTTCCCCACGTTTTGCCTTAAGAATTTTCTTCTGAAATTATAAGGAACTTTAAGCGGAGATTTTTTAGTCCGCTGTAAAAGTAATGTATGCAAACGGCGGGCGCACGTGCCGCCGTCGCCGACTATTCTCACGCAATTTTAAACTTTAAACTAGCTTTAATAATTGTGAGTCGGCGCGCGCGGCCGACGCTGGCGGAACCCGGCACCACTGCACCTGCAGACGCTTAAACTTCCGCCACTTGGCTACCTACAGATATTGTTAGGTGTATAAGCTACCAAGTCCGCAACCTTGGCTTAGCTGTCTCTGTGAAGTTAGCATATCAAGTGCCAGCATATCACAAAAAAATAGGAGTTCTGTTCGCATGCAGCATAGTTCTATAGTTCCTGATACTTTTTAGAAATAGTTCTGGCTATTTTCCTTGAAATTTTTAATTTTCAATTTTTGACATAATGATATGCTAACTTCCAAGTAAAAATCCCAGCATATCAAAAATTAAACCGAGTTCTCTTCGCATGCAGCATAGTTCTATAGTTCCTCATACTTTTTAGAAATAGTTCTGGCGATTTTCCTTAAAATTTTTAATTTTAAATTTTTGACATAATGATATGCTAACTTCCAAGTCAAAATCCCAGCATATCAAAAAATAAGTTGAGTACGGTTCGCATGCAGCATAGTTCTATAGTTTCTGATACTTTTTAGAAATAGTTCTGGCGATTTTCCTTGATTTTTTTTTATTTCTGTTTTTGACATAATGATATGCTAACTTCCGTGATGATATGCTGTGCCACCAGGGTGAGTTCCAAGCTCGCTTTTGGTCTCAAACGATAGATATGGTCTTCTAGTCAATAGTTCTAAGGAGTTCTGGCTTCCTAGTAGCTTAGGAAAATAACAGGTTTTTTTTTTATCAGTAATGATATGCTAACTTCCGTGATGATATGCTGTGCCACCAGGGTGAGTTCCAAGCTCGCTTTTGGTCTCAAACGATAGATATGGTGTTCTAGTCAATAGTTCTAAGGAGTTCTGGCTTCCTAGTAGCTTAGGAAAAAAAATTTTTTTTTTTATCAATAATGATATGCTAACTTCCGTGATGATATGCTGTGCCACCAGGGTGAGTTCCAAGCTCGCTTTTGGTCTCAAACGATAGATATGGTCTTCCAGTCAATAGTTCTAAGGAGTTCTGGCTTCCTAGTAGCTTAGGAAAATAACAAGTTTTTTTTTATCAGTAATGATATAACTTCGGTGATGATATGCTGTGCCACCAGGGTGAGTTCCAAGCTCGCTTTTGGTCTCGGACTGGAGTGGTCGACTACGACGAGAAAAAGAGCCATTACGTCGCATACGCGCTATCTGGGGAGTTTTGGTTCAAGTATGACGATCTAATCAAAAAACGAGCCACAGCAAACTCCCAGACAAAAATACACCCACATGTTATTATTTACACAATTTGTAATGTCGAATAATAGTATTTTATACAACCGTTACATTACATAATGACGGTTCTTAAAGTCGAGCGAGGTACTAGATTTTATGACCTAATGGGAAATGGTAAAATTTTTTATACTTTCCGATTTTTTTTTATTGATAGAAATAAGGTTCCTAATCAAGAGAAAAGAATATTAGATTTTTCTGTGGTACCTATCAATTAATTTTTGAAATTTAAATTATAGGGAAGAATATGTTTTGTTTTCATTGTTGGATGATTGTGTTTTTAAATGCTTATAGATATTCAAGTTCAAGGAGAACATAAAATTTAAGTAGTTGTGATGGTTTATTATTTCAGTTTGTTAGAAATTATCTCAATTACAAGTACGTACAAGTAACTAGTAAGTACCTAAATAATATTGATAATTGCTGTGATATTTCTATTGGTAGAGAGTCAAAAGTTCCTAAGAAATCTAGTTTTAAGTTAAGTTTTGTCAAAGCTAGTTTAAGCAAAAAATATAAGTACCTATTCAATTTAGAAAAGCACAAAATTAATATTACTTACCTGTGATTGATAAAGTAAAGTATATCTATGTTTTAATAGAAAATAAACAAAAATCTGCTCATACAACATTGCCTAGGTTTACATTTCTGTTTTATTAACTAACTAACTCTGTAATGTGATTTCTGTACTTTTTCCGTTTTTATTGTGATCGTCATGTTTTTTCTCATAATAATATTATAAAACAATTGTTTTTTTTTACAAATTTTCTTTATTTTTAATACCTTATCTTATCTTAATTCTAGGAGTCCTTACTGATATACTTCGACCGAACAGGGATCTTTTGTGTATTCCCCCTCCTTCGCAGTTATTCCAACGCTTTTACCACTTCATTCATGAATTGAATGATGTGTCGCAGTGGCAGTGCCTTGAAATCTCCTGATTTGGGGTATCCAATATACATCACCGAAGGGATTCGTTCTTGTTCTGGCGAGGGCGTCCGTTGTTTCGGTCTCCTCACCACATCCTCTACAATCTTCATTGTCTTGTAGTCCCATCTTCATGGGCGTAACAAGAGGGGGGGCTGTTGCCCTCTCCTTGACCTCTTGATCTTACACTCAAACTTCAATTTTTTTTATATTTTTTACTTCACCAGCTCGGAGGCTTTCTTTGTCATTTGAAATCTTATCGCAAAAGTGATTTTCCGTAGAAAAAGTACTTGAAATTCGACCGTGAAGATCTTCTACTATCACGGGCTTAAGAAATTTTTGATTAGCCCCTGGGCTAAAGGCTGATTAATTTGCTCCCAAAAGTGCCCCCAACAAGACGAGCAAAATAAAGAGGCACGGCCGCACCATCCTTTTCTCGAAGCCATTCAGGCCATTTTCAACATCCTGTAATTTTGTGCTGGCTAAAGCTAGAACCCTGGTTTTTCAGTAACCTATAAGGCACAATATGTATTAGATATATTCTCAATAATTGTATTTAACTTAGTTCCACTGTCTTAACGCAAAATCAAAAGAGTTCTAGCAAAAAAACAAAAAAAAGTACTTATGCTCTTTGATATGCTACATTTTTCGAGGCAGTTCTGCCTAGCATCTCGGCTGCTTTCGATGACTACGTCACTAATACGTATAGAACTGCAAAGTTCTACCGTCTAAACGCGAAAATAAAAAAGTTCTAGCAAAAAAACTGAAAGAAAAGTACTTAAACCCTTTGATGCTGCTACATTTTACAAGGCAGTTCTGCCTAGCATCTCAGGCGTTTTCGATGGCTGTGACACTAATACGCATAGAACTGCAAAGCTCTACTGTCTAAACGCGAAATCAACAGAGTTCTGGCAAAAAAACTTGTAAAAAGAGTACGTATACTCTTTGATATTGATATGTTACATTTTACAAGCCAGTTCTGCCTAGCATCTCAGGTGTTTTCGATGGCAGTGACACTGATACGTATAGAACTGCAAAGCTCCAATGTCTAAACGCGAAATCAACAGAGTTCTGGCAAAAAAACTGAAAAAAAGTACTTTTACTCTTTGATAGTGATATGCTACATTTTACAAGGCAGTTCTGCCTAACGTCTCAGGTGTTTTCGATGGCAGTGAGACTAATACGTATAGAACTGCAAAGTTCCACTGTCTAAACGCGAAAATAAAAGAATTCTAGCAAAAAAACTAAAAAAAGGACTTATACTCTTTGATATTGATATGTTACATTTTACAAGCCAGTTCTGCCTAGCATCTCAGGTGTTTTCGATGGCAGTGACACTGATACGTATAGAACTGCAAAGTTCCACTGTCTAAACGCGAAACCGGACAACGTTTACTATTTTACGTTACGCAGCATTCGTGAAGTCGCGCTCGACCCTCTGTCATTCTCCGGCAACGAGAGACAAGTTACTGGCCTATGATTGGTGGAAATAATGAAGCAGAGCAGTGTCACGGGCGCTAGACAACGTATAAACATACTAAGATAAGATAGACAACTTAGAAAAGTTGAAAAACCCCCGACATTGTCATTTCAAAGTCAAATATTTCAAAAACGGGTGAACCGATTTTAATGAAGCTTAGCTAAGAACCATCTCGATTAAACTAACTTACGATTAATAGAAACCGCATCGAAATCGGTCCATCCGTTTGGGAGGTATGATGCCACAGACAGATACACGTTATAGACACACAGAAACACAGGTCAAAATTACAACACCCCTCTTTTTCGTCGGAGGTTAAAAACAACAAAAACCGCAGAGCAAAAACCTAAAGAACTTGATAGATATTGTAAAGAATGGTCATTCGGTGTAAATGCTCCTTTAACATAAAACCCTAAAATCGGTGTCTGCTATTCTTTCACGACTAAGCTAGGTAGTTGATGAAAAGATTTCGATGGAATTGGCTCTTAGCCACTGCTTTACTATGCGTACTGCGTTATAGGTAAAACTCGAAGTACGAAGAAAAGTCTTGTCGTCAAAGCGATTCAGTGCTGGGACGAATTTACCTATGCTACAAATGATGGTACTTAATGGGAAAAAGACGGTCGAAAGCGAATCGGAGTCGCATACCCTGAGTGTCTAGTGTAATCAACAACCAATAACCAACTTAGAAAAGTTGAAAAACACCCAACATTGTCATTTCAAAGTTCAATACTTCAAAAATGGATTAACCGATATTAATGAAACTTAGCTAAGAACCATCTCAATTAAACTAGCTTTTAATTAATAAAAACCGCATCGAAATCGGTCCACCGGTTTGAGAGCTATGATGCCACAGACAGATACACAGACACACAGATACACAGGTCAAACTTATAACACCCCTCTTTGTCGTCGTGGGTTGGAACTCACCCTGGTGGCACAGCATATCATCACGGAAGTTAGCATATCATTATTGATAAAAACATTTTTTTTTTCCTAAGCTACTAGGAAGCCAGAACTCCTTAGAACTATTGACTAGAACACCATATCTATCGTTTGAGACCAAAAGCGAGCTTAAAACTCACCCTGGTGGCACAGCATATCATCATCACGGAAGTTAGCATATCATTACTGATAAAAAAAAAACCTGTTATTTTCCTAAGCTACTAGGAAGCCAGAACTCCTTAGAACTATTGACTAGAAGACCATATCTATCGTTTGAGACCAAAAGCGAGCTTGGAACTCACCCTGGTGGCACAGCATATCATCACGGAAGTTAGCATATCATTATTGATTAAAAAAAAAATTTTTTTTTCCTTAAATACTAGGAAGCCAGAACTCCTTAGAACTATTGACTAGAACACCATATCTATCGTTTGAGACCAAAAGCGAGCTTGGAACTCACCCTGGTGGCACAGCATATCATCACGGAAGTTAGCATATCATTATTGATAAAAAAAATTTTTTTTTTTTCCTAAGCCACTAGGAAGCCAGAACTCCTTAGAACTATTGACTAGAACACCATATCTATCGTTTGAGACCAAAAGCGAGTTTGGAACTCACCCTGGTGGCACAGCATATCATCACGGAAGTTAGCATATCATTATGTCAAAAACAGAAATAAAAAAAAATCAAGGAAAATCGCCAGAACTATTTCTAAAAAGTATCAGAAACTATAGAACTATGCTGCATGCGAACCGTACTCAACTTATTTTTTGATATGCTGGGATTTTGACTTGGAAGTTAGCATATCATTATGTCAAAAATTTAAAATTAAAAATTTTTAGGAAAATCGCCAGAACTATTTCTAAAAAGTATGAGGAACTATAGAACTATGCTGCATGCGAAGAGAACTCGGTTTAATTTTTGATATGCTGGGATTTTTATTTGGAAGTTAGCATATCATTATGTCAAAAATTGAAAATTAAAAATTTCAAGGAAAATAGCCAGAACTATTTCTAAAAAGTATCAGGAACTATAGAACTATGCTGCATGCGAACAGAACTCCTATTTTTTTGTGATATGCTGGCACTTGATATGCTAACTTCACAGAGACGGCTTAGCTCGTGCATTCAAACACTATCCTATTTTTAACCCCCGTTGAAAAAGAGGGGTGTTATAAGTTTGACCTGTGTATCTGGGTATCTGTGTGTCTGTGTATCCGTGTATCTGTCTGTGGCATCGTAGCTCGCAAGCCGATGGACCGATTTCGATGCGGTATTTTTTGTTCGAAAGCTAGTTTAATCGAGATGTTTTTTAGCTAAGTTTTATTAAATTCCGTTCACCCGTTTGAGAAATATTAAGTAAACTTTGAAATGACAATGTCGGTGGTTTTTCAACTCTTCTAAGATGGTGAGGTTATTAAACTAGATTCCAGTTTCAATTTTGGGCACAAAAAGTCGTTTGTTTTGCTGGTGTATTCAATTTCAATTGTGAAAACCTGTATGATTGTCTCAGGGTCGGGTATAGCTACATGTATGTATGCTATGCGCGGCGTGTCGCAGCGTGTAATGAACCGAATCAATCTCCGTTGTCCCGAGTAAACACACATCAGTTACGGGCCAGGAAATTAAGCAACGGTTCAATCCGTTACTGTACTCTAGTACTGTAAAGCCCAGTTTGCTTAGACTTGCAGAAGAAGAAAAAAAAGAAAGAGAAATCTTGGAAGTCGCATTACATTATGGCGCCCGATCGACGCCATAGGTCTCGTTCGATTTATAGCTTCAGAATGCACTGCAAACAGCAAGATTTTTCTTGCTAGTAAACTGAGCTCAAAGCGTCACTGAATGGATAAAATGCTACCTAAATAATTATAGGGTGATGCTACACATTTTTGTTCTCTAGACTAGAATGCAGTGCCTTATTGGAATTCTGACTTGGCTTGTCCTGTCTGATGCGGATCTGTGTGAATGTAGGTCACTACGTACACCATAATCGTTTTTTGTGGTTTGGAAGTAAATTACAATATTATTTATTCTTACACTCTTTAAAAATGCACAGACGAAAGAAACGGCTTCATTATTGTACGGGCCGGACTGTATAGACCCGCACTTTTTGGGGTTCAAAATAAAACGCGACGCTTTCGGCTTCTGATCGGATCCGTAGAAGAGGTTGTTTCCAGAGAGATGGCTGGCTGACGACTGTGAGAAGACTCCGAGACGACTGACTACCCAGCGCCGCGCGGGCTCTATTTATACTGCTCGGGCGAGAGCGGGGGCCCGGGGCGCCGGGTTCGTTTGTCCTTCTCACACTCGGGCGAGCGTGGGGGCCGGGGCCGGATCCGATACTATTTTATTTCTCTTTCTATTACTATCTATTTTCATGATACTTATATAACTATTATAATATAATCTTAACCTATCTTAAACTATAATTACAAACTAATTGGACTGCGCTGTCCCGCACATTTCTCCCGCCGTTCATCGCCGTGGTGATGAAGTTTCTTCCGCGTGCTGGACCGCAGTCGACTGGTGCACCGCCGTAGGCAGGACAGCCAGTTTCTTTGTGGGGCGTCGAAGCACGCCGCCCTTGGTCGCCACGTCCGCAGCTCGCACGATGCCGTCGGCACCGGGGTACGTGGCGGTGACGATTCCCCGCGGCCATGTGTTGCGTGGAAGGGTGCCGTCGACGATAAGGACTAGATCGCCGACGGACAGCGCGGGGCCGCGCCCTTGCGGCTCCCGCCGGTGTTGGAGTTCTGGGAGATACTCCCGTATCCATCTCGCCCAGAACAGGTCGGCGAGTCTTTGTGATGTGCGCCAGGTGGCGCGTCCGACGGTATCACTTTCTTCGAAGGTCCCAGGTGTCGGTGCCCAGGCAGAGCCCCCGAGGAGAAAATGATTCGGCGTGAGTGCCTCAGGGTCGTTTGGGTCCACCGACACGTGGGTCAGTGGCCGGCTGTTGACCGTAAATTCGGCTTCGGCCAACAGCGTGATGAGCGTCTCTTTGTCTGCTGATGAAGGCAAGACCTTTTCTTCTGGCCACTCTTCCGGTGGCTGACGCAGAAAGGCTGGGCCCTCGTACCATCTATGATTCTTTGTAAAGTTCTCTGGTACGTCCCGGGTTGCATCGTCCGCAGCGTTTAAATTCGTTGGTATCCATCGCCATTCGTTGACTTTACTGGTCTCTTCTATTGCAGCTATGCGGTGTGCAACGAACGGGCGATAGGTGCGTGAGCCGCTGCGGATCCAGTGTAGCACTGTCTTGCTGTCCGTCCAGTAGATGGTGCTGTCTATTCGTTGTCTATGTTCTTTTTTCACTACTTCAGCCATGCGCGTGCCCATTACTGCTGCTTGGAGCTCCAGTCTCGGGATCGATGTGAGCTTCAATGGGGCGACGCGCGCTTTGGCTAGCACTAGCGATGTGTACACCCGACCGTCGGGTTGTTCGGCGCGCCAATACAGCGCCGCGGAGTAGGCTGACTCGCTGGCGTCTGTCATTACGTGCAGCTGTAGGTTGGAGGCGTCGCTGAACCCTGGGTAAGCGCGGGGTACTGACACATCCCGTAGAGCTTTTAGATGTGTCAGCCATTCTTTCCACTGATCGGCGAGATCGTTGGGTAGTCGCTGGTCCCAATCTATGCCCCTGCGCCATGCTTCTTGTAGCAGACTCTTCGCTCTTATTGTGACCGGTGACGCGAAGCCCATGGGGTCATATAATGACATCACTATCTTTAGTGCTTCACGTTTCGTCGGCGTTCCGGTCTCGAGGACGGCTGGCGGGATGCGTGCCAGGTCCAGGTTAAAGCTTAGTTCGTCTGTTCCGGGTCTCCAGATAAGTCCCAGGACACGTTCGCTCGGGCCGCCGTCGTTGAGCTTAACGGCGTTCGGCTGTTCGGATGTGGCCTTCATGGCTATCATCACTTCCGCGCTGTTTGATGTCCAGCCGCGGAGGTTGAAGTTTCCCATCTCGTGTATCTGTTTGACGGCAGACGATGTGTCGATGGCTTCTTTCACTGTCTTGAAGCTATCTAAGTAGTCATCGACATAATGATTTTCTATTATTGCCGTTGCGGCTCTATTATCTATGTTTCGATGCTTCATGGCGTTGAAATTCTTCACGTATATCGCAATTGATGGAGAACACGTCGCTCCGAAAATAAGCGACGTCATTCTATATTCGGTGGGTGGCGTGTCGCCTCGCTCTGCTCCTCTCCACAAATATCTTAGTGCGTCTCTATCTTCTTCTCGCACTTTGACTCGCATAAACATCTCTGCTATGTCGGCTGTTACTGCCACCGCATGTTGTCGGAATCGCATCATAACACCCGGCAGCGACTGCAATAAATCTGGGCCGGACATTAGGTGATCGTTGAGTGACGTCCCCTTTGTTTTTGCCGCCGCGTCGTGCACCACCCTGAACTTGTTGGGTTTCAGAGGGTTAATGACTCCGAAGTGAGGTAGATACCAGGTTCGTCCCGGCGTTGTGGTAGCGGGAGCTGGCTCGGCGTACCCCTTCGTCACGAGTTCTTCCATTTGTGTTGCGTATTTCTTGCGTAGTTCTGGATTCTTGTCTATCTTCTTTTCAACGCTGTGGAGGCGGCTGAGCGCGTTGTCGTAATTGCGTGGCAGTTCTATTTTCTTGCTGTTCCACAGCAGGCCAGCTTCGTACACGCCCGGCTCCACTTCTCTAACTGTTGCTTCCATAATTTTTCTCGCCTTTTCTTCCGGGTCGCTCGTTGGACGCGCAGGCTGGATGGCGAGGCTATCTATTGAGAAGAATCTTTCCATCTGTTCTTCGATCGTCTCTTGCTTTTCGTGCAAGAAGTTTTCGCACGCTCCCAGCGCACGTGTGTGTGCGCCGTGCAGGACCCACCCCAGCGGGGTGCGGGAGGCTACTGGCTGGTTACGACGGCCGCGTCGCATTTGTTGCGCCACTAACAGGTGCCAGTTATCTTGGCCTATGAGGATTTTCGGACGGCCACACGTGTAGACGAGTTGGTTTCTTATGTCCTGTAGATGACGACATTCGTTGACCGTTCCCTCGTCGACTCGCTGCGCAGATAGTGCAAGGTTCCTCATCGTTCGCGCTTGGATTGCATATTTTCGACCTGCGCCTGTTAGTTCTATCTTCACTCGCTGACTCCGTTTTTGTTCAAAAGTGGAGTCCGATATGGCATCAATGCGCAGAGGGTCAAGCGGTCCCTCCGCTCCGACGTCCTCGGCCAGCTGGCTATCTATGAGGGTGACCGTTGAGCCGTCGTCGAGCAGGGCCCAAGCTTCTTTCGTGCCCAGAGGCCCGGACACTTTTACTGGTAAAATCTTCAGAAAAGAGTGTGGTCCGCAAGCCCATGCACAGGTCACTGTTTCAACTGGCGTTTCCTTCTTGTTGTCGCAGACTTTCTTCACGGTGACCTCTTCGTCTGTGTGTAGAAGCGTGTGGTGCCATCTCTCGCAACCGTCGATCGCACATTTCCTTGCTTTGCACGTGTGTGCATATTTTCTATATCGCAAGCAACGAAAACATAGTCGCTTTTCTTTCGCAAATTCCCAGCGCTGTGCGGGCACCGCTTGTGTAAACTTTGCACATTCGGGGGCGGTGCTGTGAGTTCCGTGGTTGCACACTGGACATTGTTTGCGTTCTATGGCAGCAAGCGTTCGATGCGTTGGCGGCCGGCGCTCTTGATACTGCGGTTGCGCCGACTGTACTATTTCTGGCGGAGCGAACGGCGCGCAGATATCAGCCTCTCGCTGTAGGAAGCGGGAGAGTTTCAGCAGGTCAGGCTCTTCTTGAGGTTGGCCCGCCACAAATTCGAACCATCTATATCGCATGTTCATGCCGAGCTTCTCTGTCACGTGTTTCGTGACTTCCGGGTTGTACATATAGTGGGCTCTATCCAAAGCGCGTAGCGTAGCCACTATATTACACACTTTATTCGCGAATATGCAAATGTCTCTTGGGTTGTCCGTTGGCCGCGGCAGCGACCGCAAGCGTTCCAACTCGGCGAGCGCGATGGCGTCGGGACGCCCGAACCGATTTTCCAATACTTTAAAAATGTCACTTGCACATGCACCACTTATCAACAGTTCTTCTATCGCTTCGCGCGCACGTCCTTTTACACTGTTGCGAAGTCTATAAACGTTTTCACTATCACTGAAACTATTCGCTGTATCTATATATGCTTTCCTGAACGAAAGCCAGTATTGGTGCGAGCCCATAAACACTGGTAAGTCCACAGGTTTCCGCTGTTGCTGCTGGCCCGCGGTAATGGCCATGGTGATGGCCGTCGTGAGGTCGGCAAGCGGGTTAGGAGGCCGCTGCATGACCTGGACTGCTCCCGCCGGTGCTTGCATTCCGTTCGGCGGTATGGCACTATGTAGCTGCTGCCTCGGCGTCGCTGCGGCACCGAGCCACACGCCTGGTGCAGGCTGGGGCGCTGCGGCTTGGTTGTTGCGGGTGCCGAGCTCCTGCTCAAGCGTCGCGGTATTGGCGGGGTCGCCCCCCGTCGGTGGCATGTTGGCCCCGAGCCCTTGCCCGGGCGCCGTCGCGGGACTTCTTTCCGCGTGCAGTTGTTGCTGATGCTGCTGCTGTTGCTGTTGTGCGCCGAGCCATCGCTCCAGCGCCATCGAGTTGGCAGGGTCGCCCCCTGCCGGTGGCACGTAGGCGCCGGGCTCCGGCCCGGGCGCCGTGAAGTTGGCGGGGACGCCCCCCGCCGGTGGCATGTAGGCGCCGGGCTCCGGCCCGGGCGCCGCGAAGTTGGCGGGGACGCCCCCCGCCGGTGGCATGTAGGCGCCGGGCTCCGGCCCGGGCGCCGCGAAGTTGGCGGGGACGCCCCCCGCCGGTGGCAAGTAGGCGCCGGGCTCCGGCCCGGGCGCCGCGAAGTTGGCGGGGACGCCCCCCGCCGGTGGCATGTAGGCACCGGGCTCCGGCCCGGGCACCGCGAAGTTGGCTGCGTCATGCTGCCTGGGTGCAGGAATTGGAGACCTGTGTCCCGAGACCCTCGTACTTTGGTCGACCCAATCCTGCACCCTTCTCGCCCGGTTGGGCTCTTCGGTCGTGTCTTCAACGACCGTGTCCTCGTCCTCGCTGTCCTCATTTTCTATAGTTGCGAGTTTCGCTCTTGCCAGCTCCATCTGTAGCCTGATCAGCTCTTGTCGCACTATTGCAGCGCGATATGCCTTGCTGCTCTTCTTCTTGCGCGCTGACGATGTAGCAGCGAGGTCGCTCTTCTCACTCGGCGGCGGCGGTGGCGCGAACGTGCCTGGGCCGGCAGGTGATCCCAGTGCGGCGTCCGCCCGCGGGGTCGCAACCCCGAGGTTGATAGCCAACAGTGCAGCCGTTGCCCGCGCGTCGAGTGGTCTGGCCACCACGGTAGGAGTGGTGCTTCTTGGCGGTTGAGTCGTCGCTGTGACCGCCGACGGTGGTGGTGGCGGAGGTGGAGGTATCGGTGTCGGCCCCATGCGTGTGCTCTCTGCGGCGGTCCGTGTGGAGACTGCAGACGTAGTCGCGGAATCGGCGGTGATGCCCGCAGACTCGGACGGCGTCGTATAGGCGGCGGCTGTGATGCCGCTCGACGCAGACTCGCCTCTTCTTCCGACGGAGCGCGTTACCGGCATCGCGAAACTATCCGGTTCGACTGGACCAATGTACGGGCCGGACTGTATAGACCCGCACTTTTTGGGGTTCAAAATAAAACGCGACGCTTTCGGCTTCTGATCGGATCCGTAGAAGAGGTTGTTTCCAGAGAGATGGCTGGCTGACGACTGTGAGAAGACTCCGAGACGACTGACTACCCAGCGCCGCGCGGGCTCTATTTATACTGCTCGGGCGAGAGCGGGGGCCCGGGGCGCCGGGTTCGTTTGTCCTTCTCACACTCGGGCGAGCGTGGGGGCCGGGGCCGGATCCGATACTATTTTATTTCTCTTTCTATTACTATCTATTTACATGAGCTTAGCCTATTTTTCTATACGATACTTATATAACTATTATAATATAATCTTAACCTATCTTAAACTATAATTACAAACTAATTGGACTGCGCTGTCCCGCACAATTATTTTATCAATTAAAGCAACTTAAATGTCCCAGTAAGTAAGTAAATAGCGTATACGTCAACTATATACTATTACGTTCATGCACTAACTACCTACTTATTATGCAGTGTAGTTATAATTTTTTGATACGATACAAAGTACATACACCCACAACTATGTTCCAGCCACAACCTCCCGCAGGGAGCACTCATTTGGCGGCTGCAATGTTGTATCTGATGCAGCTCCGCGCGGTCGTAAAGCACATGCTTCCCGTCACCTCCCTCCGCTGTCATGCGACGTGCTTATAAACTATGATGAAGTAATAAACACGACTTTGTTTTATTCTGTGTAATTGGAATTGCAGCTGGAGCAGTAATGCGTTTCATGTGACGCTGTAAGTTTTCTCTCTCTGAAATAAATACACCACTTCTATTTTTGTCCAGATTACGTAGTACTTGTATTTAAGTCTTAATTTCTGATTTTCGTCTGTTGCTTCATGTCAGCAGCTGCACTATACTGCC
Source organism: Clepsis dumicolana (assembly GCA_963691665.1). Taxonomy (NCBI): domain Eukaryota; kingdom Metazoa; phylum Arthropoda; class Insecta; order Lepidoptera; family Tortricidae; genus Clepsis; species Clepsis dumicolana. The sequence continues at coordinate 18,861 of CAVNVB010000047.1, forward strand.
ACTAGTTGCAGTAGTTAGGGGTGCAGTACTGAGGCACAAAGTGGAGTACGAAGAAAGATAATAATCTAGATGCCCTATTTAAACTTCTTTGGAAATAAAAGCATGCACTGTGTTGGTATTGGAATTGTATTTTTTTTTAAATAAGGACTCTAGAATATTGTGTTAATGCCAACTACGGTGCCAAGCAGATCCCATTGGATCCCAATGCAGTAAAGCCGAGTTTATTGGACCTGCAAAAAAAGTAATGCAAGTTTCAATAGGTACAACGCGAGGTCATAAAACGAACGACTGCCGCATTGTATTGCAACTTGCACGATTTTTCTTGGAGGTCTAAACTCGGTTTAAGAATTAATTAATTCATTAAAATCTTTTATTTCGAACTCAGGGTCCACAATTTGTTTGTTTGTGTTGTTGTTGTTTGTTGAATGCTAAGCAAATGCTAAGTAACCACTCGAATACTTCAGATTAAAATCCCAATCCTAACTAATATTATAAATGCGAAAGTAACTCTGTCTCTCTGTTTATACCTTTTCACGCGGTCGCGGTCAACAGCTAGTACTTTATAATTTCAAATGTTTGTCGGCGTTCTTAGCAGCCAGCTCTGCACTAAGATATATCTTACAGTAGTGTACCAACTGTATGTATTATTCTAATTTGGCTACATTTTAGTTTTAGGGTGTTGGTTGTGTGGGTAACAGTTTATGAACTCAAACGGTTAATTATGGGGACATGTTCCTTTGCTCGCCAAAGGAAACCTTCACCGTCAGCTCCGGTGGCGTCGTGCTGAAGGATAATTCGGGGCTAAAAATGAGTGTTCCTTGGGCTTTCGCTAACTTGCCTTTTGTGAAACTAAACACTTAATTAAAAAGATTCATTATGAAGGGCCGAGGGCCGAGGCTGAGATTACGCGACGCAAAAACCTTTTTAATTTGGGTATTTTTTCTTCAGCAATGTTAGCTTTTAAAATTTTTGCTCCGATATTGATCTAAACAACTTCCTACTCCAATTTGAAAGGTTAGGATACAATTTTTTTTTAATGACAATTTGAGGCAAATTCTAAATGTCATAAGGAATTTACTTGGATTATTATTTTTGCATGTCGTGCTATAAAACTGACTTTCAGAGTTTTCCGGAGCGGTCGCCGCAGCCATTCAGCGTCGGTCCATGTCTAACGGAGCAACTGTGCGAGCGAGACAGACGCTTTTATGTACCAAAATTCAGATTAAATGGATTGAACATTTAAAAACATTTCAAAAATTAGCTTCAAAACCGAGGCAGATTCCTGAATTTATTTAGGTATATTCCGAAAAATATGTAGAGACGATAATAATATCTTGGTTTATATTTGGGAAAACGACAAGTTTATGAGCTTGAGTTTTGGTACATAGCACGTAGTACAACTCTCGCGGCTCGCCTCCTCGGGCAGCGAGCGTGTACTCGTGTAACGGTAATGGCCGCTATTTCAATCGCCGCCACTTTGCGGCTGCAGTGCCCTAAGCACGACTTATAGAATCCTGCGTTACGTTACGGTTATCGTATCGAGATCGAGAAATCTCATACTAAATTTTAGTTCCAAATACGCTCACGGGCGGGCGCTGTTCCAAACGTCATACAAACTCGAATCGAATAGAATAGTAAACTACGAGTTTGTTTGACGTTTGGAACAGCGCCCGCCCGTGAGCGTATTTGGAACTAAAATTTAGTATGAGATTTCTCGATCTCGATACGATAACCGTAACGTAACGCAGGATTCGACAAGTCGTGCTTAGGGCACTGCTCGCCGCTCGCAATTTTGCGCGCTCTGCTCGCCCCACGCTCGTCCCCGCCCCGCCCGTAATGTATGCTAAATAAATGACCACCTTTAAGCAGAACTCTTTGAATATTACGTATGCAGTTGCTCATGCTCAGTTGGTCGACATTTAGGTAGGACTGGACTACGTTCGTGAAAGTTGCTTTAGATTATTTTGTTAAAGAGGTACAAATAAGACTTGAAGGACGTGCACTCCAGAGTCCAAGTACAAGCAAGATATATGACGCTATTATCCATATAAAATAAACTGTGAGAACTGTATTAACAAATAAGTAGCCGAGCTCATCAATTAATGCAACAATTAATGCTCATAATAATAACATTTTTTTATAATAATAGTCGCGATTGCAATAGGTCTTCACGTCACTTTCGTAGAGTTGTTTGAAGTGAATTACCAGAAAGAGTGAGTATGTATATACATTATAGTTAATTGTTACTTTTATGAATCTTCAACTTGGGCGCGGTAAGTAACATATCTAAATTCCAGTTTACGTGTAATAATCATTGCATGCCCTAATAATATTAGGTTTCGTTGGCATGAAATGATTTTCGCTACAACTTGCAGTGAGTTTGAGTGAGGTTCAGCGGAGTGAGTGAAGCTTTGGAAGGCTTCGTCTTTAAGTATCTGTACAATGTAGAGCAACACCCGCCTGCTCCCGGCACTCCCCAGCTGGCTGCTGCACTAGAGGTACCTATAGCCGCTGCTCGTAAACTAAGTTTCCTCGAGCCCGCTAATGTACCCACCCCACCATCCTACAAAAATAAACCTTACCCCATCGCAATAGCAATTAAGTTTAGTTACTCTCCCCCGCCGCGCCGTCGAGTTATTGTTTTGTATCCACTTGTAAATATGCATCTGGCCTTAAACTTTGCGCCCAAACTGAATTCCCGTCGCCTCCGCTCGCTTCATTACAATAGAACTAGAAGACCATTGGGAGACGCATAATTATAATATTTCGCTTCTGAAATTTAATAAATGAACAATGTTGTTGAAAAGCAATTTCTAATCACGACTATTCTTTGTTTATGTAACCTCGTGCGGAAACCCAACTGAGCTAAAACAACACTGATAAGAGCCAACCGCCTTAGAGATTCAATCATAGCGAAAAAAACGAGTACAGCCCGACATGTTTCGGACTAATCCGTAGCCTTTTCTCTGGGAGCACACGCTTCGACTATAGCTACCTATGTACATGTCGGGCTATAAGTATGTATAATATTTTTCATCGGAAACTTGTTATTTTTATCTCCAACAGAAGCCATCTGACGCGTTGGCGTATTCTCGTCGCGTATCTTTTTTGTGAACGTGGTGAAACCTGTGGCTTCGATATTAAAGGCGGCGGCGGCGCCGCGCCGCCGGAGATAGCTTCTGAGACGGGCGCCGCGAAACTACTGAAAAGTTTATGAATTAATTTACTCGTTTATTAATTTATTTCAGGTTCCGGATCCTCTTACTTTTATTTGTATGTCTACTCTTTTTTCTGATGTCCTGTCAATCGCCCGAAGGTTAACTGGTAGAGATCCCTTTAAGGGATAAGTTCGCCTTTGTACATTTGCTTTTGTTCTGTTATCTGTATTTTTTTGTTTTATGTGCAATAAAGAGATATACATACATACATACATACTCGCTGCTTTATGTTTTCTGAAAATCGGGAATTCTTGTTCATTTCAAGTGATAACACAGTTATACAAATGACTGTATTCTTTATTTTCTTTTAAGTACTTAGCCTCTAAGCCTCTAAGTACTTAAAAAAGAAGAAAAAAAGTTAAAAAGGAATAAGTTTGGAAGAGTTTGTTACTTGGACACGAACTAGCGTTGCCAGATTTTTTTGGGCAAATTTGAAAACCTTCTAAGTAAATAAAGAAAAGCGGAACTAAGCTAGTCCCGAGCGGGACATTCAATTTTGGGTCAAAACTCGGGACGTCTGGCGACGCTGGTGAGAGCAAAATGAACTCCTACCTATAGGCTTAGTCAATAACAGCTTTTTATATTAAAGTAATTAACTTCCCTCATCCATCTACGAGTAAATCAAATTTAATTCAGTAGGAATTTCTGTTTTGGAGAGAAGCAGTCAGCGGATTGCTGTCGTCATATAAGGAGCGTTAATAAATCTCTGCCAGAGGTGCATTGCCATAATCAAGCAACGGAGCACGAGTCTTCCGCCGCACATTATAAGCGCGCGAGATGAAATTCTTCTAACCAGCGAACACAAACAAAGCGAGAAGGAAGTGTGAAATACGAGCAGCGTACCGCGGCCGCAGCGGAGCGGAGCGCAGTGGAGCGTCGAGTATATCATGCCGCCGCCGCGAGCAAAGCAACTTATAATAATGCGGTTTGTAGGGGCGGGGGAGGGAACCTGGCATCACACAACCACGGTTGCGGAAATTATCAATTTATAAAACGTTGGTTTGGTATATCCTAATTAATAATCTTTTGGGACAATTCATGGTCAACTACGAAGGAGTTCGGAATGTTTAATTTGAATTGAATTTGAACTTTCAGGCGCCTACCCACCTGGGCTGTCCACGCTCGTTTTAGATTCTAACTAAATAAATGTCGTTCAATATTTGAATTAAAACTTTAGTATTTCAACCCATCATTAAGATTATATTTATGTCATAAGTACCCAATAGATAAAAACATGATTGCTGTCAAAAAATTCGAAAGAAACATTTCTTTTAATTAGGCCTGCCTGGTCACTTTTATATTTTCTTGAAGTGGAGTCAAAACGAATATTGTAAGTGCGATTGAACAATTAACTGATTGATTGAACTTCTTTCTGGTTCAAGAAAAATCAAACGAATACTTTAATAGTTTCTTACCCAGAGCAATTTTATACGCTTTGGCGCTTACGCCATGCGTTTTGAGCGCATTTTGACCAGCCCTCTTTCTATTGACACGCGTTACTGGATAGCAGAGGATCGAGCACGACTTTACGAAAGCTGCGTAACGTTACGGTTATCGTATCGAGATCGAGAAACCTCATACTAAATTTTAGTTCCAAATACGCTCACGGGCGGGCGCTGTTCCAAACGTCATACAAACTCGACAACGTTTACTATTTGACTTTACGTTACGCAGCTTTCGTAAAGTCGTGCTCGACCCTCAGTGTCCCGGTTGAGTGAATAAGCTCTGCCCAAAAAGTATCGCCTCCGTGCCTGCGGAAACATGCAGTTTAATTAAAGTTTACATCGTGTCACTGAAAGAACGAAAAAAAACTCTACACTTTGACATCAATAAAAATAATTTTGTGGCTCAAACTCAGCAGTAAGCTCTTCAATTGATGGTCTATTGTATCGGAGTCTCGCTTTTAGTGAACCATTACCTATCCACTGCCTTCACCATCAGACACGATGCGCCCTCGTGGCGCAGTGATAGGCATCTCCGCTCAAAAGGCCGATCTTTGCGGCGAGCCGTCGGGTGAGGCTCGGTGTCGCAACAAAGGCACCGCTCGCTGGCCGCGCCGGCCGGCGGCGCCATTCAAACGCACTGGCAATTACGCGAATTGCCAGCCACGCAATTTTCCAGAATGAACATGGAAACTAGTTACCAGAAAACAAATTTGTCCACGCATGTATTTTGCGAGAACACTAATACGCAAACATTAATTGAGAGTTGCAATTTTTAAGCCTTAATTTTCCTAGAAATGAACTCTTTTTTTTCCTTTTTACTATAAACTGACCAGTGATCAAGTGAGGTAGGGGTCACCCTATCTCACTTGACGGAAGGTGCAGAACTCGTGAATATAATTGGCATATAACCGGCCTTAAGTAAAAATAATCACGTGTCTCCCTCTGTAGAACCTTTTCACAAACAAAATATTTAGAAACTAAAAACAATTACTTTGCTCACCCGCGACCACAAAAAAAACAGTGGTATTAAAATACTAGTAGTATAGTATTTAAATTATTTAGAATTATTTCAATATGACATTTGTGAGAAGGTTCCACAGTGGGAAGCGATTCAGATTCCTCGACTGAACACCCTATCAAATATTATTCACCTGAAAAACAGTGAATATTCTACTCATAGGACTTCAGCAGTTAATCGATTAGAGTACCTACCTGACTAAATGCGAATATTTTGAAATCATGGAAGTCCTGTAAGTAAAGCTAGTGTAGGAGAAGGATAATATTAAGGTGACGATTGTATAATAACTGTGCAGCCGGCCGTACATACTCGTAGATCTAAAAGTGGTCACCTAAATTAACACCAACCTAAAATAATTTATTGAATCAGGCGTTACTTTGCGGAGGTCCATATTTATGAACTAAAAACCTAAAAGCTCAAATCATCCAAATACACTGACTCATATACAAACATTTACATTAACACAATCATGAAATTGAATCTTATAGGGGAATTGGAAACTGCGATTCGAAAAGATCACTAAGATTTTATCCAATACATAGGCTAGCTGGCCATTGTCCTATCATGGCGTCAGTAGTCCGGCCGCCGGGCGCCGGGCCGGGCCATCTCGTCTTAATCCCAGTTCGGCTTGGCTTGCGGACCTTCAGTTTCATCGGATACAGTTATTAACGATTATCGGATCTTCCGCCGCACTGCGCCGCGCTGCAATCGGGTGCGGCCGGCCCGGCCGTGCTGCAGCAACGGGTTTGATTCATTTTCAATTTTATCTGAAGCAATTTATTACGACACAAAATAAAATTGTCGTTTTCAAGCTACTGGTGGTGTTAAAAATATATTTTACTAACTATTATGTGGCTGAGGGTCGAGCACGACTTTACGAAAGCTGCGTAACGTTACGGTTATCGTATCGAGATCGAGAAACCTCATACTAAATTTGAGTTCCAAATACGCTCAGGGACGGGCGCTGCTCCAAACGTCATACAAACTCGACAACGCTTACTATTCGATTTTACGTTACGCAACATTCGTAAAGTCGTGCTCGACCGTCCATACAAGATATATCGTACGTCCTTTGAAGTATCAAACTTTATGTTAAGTAAGTACATACAAGCCCGTTAAGATTAGGTTGAGGGGTTGAGCCGTCAAGAGGAGAAAACATTATATCAATTCTGTTTACTTTCACGTTTATAATATCACTTAGGATGTCATGATCATGACATGAGTTGTTGTATTTGTATAGAAAACAGACACTAGAATACAACTCCCACCTCGAGAATGCAGCTCTGGGATGCACTCCAGAGGAACATTGGCACCTTTCGGGGTGGAAGGCAGCGACGCGTGCCAGCGTCGAGTGTCTGCAGCCGCTCGAGATGCAATCTTAATACGGTCGCATATTTGGACCGGCTGCTGGCCGGGCGTGCCTTAAGGTGCTTTTCCACCGGCGAGGCGAGACGAGAATTGAAATTTGAATGACAAAACTTCAATTAGGTACTCCTCACGCATCTTCGATGGAAAATATAGATTGGCGAGGACGTGTGTGTGACGAGAATTGAAATATTTATTGGTGTACGAATTGTATATTGCTGAATACACAGTTGTGGTGTCTGAATGTTTAGTAAGTTGACACATTACGCAGCAGTATTATACGAAACTTCATACAAATTAACATTTTTCGTTATCATAGTCGTGTAGCGTCGGGAATCATTATTACAGCCTTACGTAATGTGTCAACTTGCTAAACATTCAGATTCCGCGACCGACTGTACTTAGAAGTGCTTATTGAACTCTGCAAAGGAATTATTCTTGCGGTGGGTCGCGTGACTCTACTGTGTCGCGATGTGGATGTGGTAAACAATTTTGGTTGAAATAGGCCGGCGTGTGGTTTCAATTCTCGTCCCACCTCGTCTCGCCTTGCCTCGTCAGTGGAAAAGCACCTACCCGCGTTCGAATAACCGGAGTGCTCGCCCGTCGGCCGCTCCCAGCGGGCCCGCACCCGCACCGCACCCGCAGCGCACCGCCGGCTCTGTGCCGCGGCCACCTGTCACAGCGGCCGGAGATTGGCGTCTACTTGCCTGCTGACCCACTTCTGTTTGACGCGAGAGGAGGTCACTCACACTTATGATCGCTTCTTACGTCTTACAGCTTGCTTTTACGAAGCCAAGTAAATAATAGAATTGCCTCGGTTGTTACCCGTGGTGGGTAACGTTTTGCAGCGTTCATGACTAGGGTCGAGCATGAAGTTTTTCGAACCCTGCGTAACGTAATGAGTAGTAGTAGGTTTCTCGATTTCGGTACGATAACGTGACGTTACTCAGGATTCGAAAACTTCGTGCTAATGTAATGTACCCATTTTATAGAGTTTTTTCTAATTTGGTAGAAAACAAAAGTTTTTTGTAAGCATTTTCCACAAATAAACCAATTTGAGTGGACAGTAACAACGAAGTGTACAATATATGTAAAAGGAAAAGGACATTTATTCACGCTTACGTAGATGGAGTCATCGCCGGGGTGATAAACCCGGCTTGTATCCGGCGCCGGACGGGGCCTCGGCCGACGGACGGTATTTATTTCAACGGGCGGAAGCCCCGCGGTGCCAAGTGGCCTCACTAACGTACTTGCACTTTGTAAATTTACAGGATATTGCTTCGTCATTTCAAAATACATGCCTAGTCAGAAACATTACAATAGTAGGTAACGAATACAGAAAGTAATATATGTCCCATGACGAAACAGTAATAAAGTACTTACTTACCTTCATTCGTATGTTTAATCGTTGTAATTTGATTAATAAAAAATCAGTTTTCACTTTAGATTTAAAGTTTCGTGTGAAACAGCCGTGTCTCATAACCCTGTAGTGATTGTAGCAGTGACCGTCTGCCACCGGACCCACGGCCACTTTCGCCAGCCCCGCGACGTCTGTCCACGCTGTGCGGGCTGGTATCAGCTGACGCTGGCCGTCGCGCGGGCCGAGCACCGAGCATTCCGAAGCGACCGTGAACCATGACGTGCACTGTACCCCTCTGTCGCCCCGTTAGCACACGGTTTAGGCAGCGGGGGAGGTCGTCTAGCTGGTGGGCGAGGTCAGGTCTAGCGGACTATGGAGTTGTATGAACGCCGGGTCGGCCTGACGTCGCTCTAAAAGTTACTAATTAATTCACAATTGGCTCAAACGTTTTGTTTTAGCTGGGAATGTTAAATGAATTCGGCGGGACTCGTACGAGAACAATAGCAGCGTATTTTGCCGCTGCTCACATCAGCGGTTGATTTGACATGCCGTTGTATTTGGTGCTTGGGGAAATATTATTTCAATTTGAGAGTTCAAAGACCCAGCGGTTATTTTCGGCTATGTACATGTAGCCCCGCGATGACGAATTGGCATTTAGTCGTGCTACTTTATGATGAATTTTATGCACACAATTAAAAACTACGGCTGAATAATCAAATCTTTATGTACAGCCAAGTGTTGTCGGGATAGTACACGAATTTAATTTTAAGCAGCAAAATACTGTAGACGTTTTAAATACGCATTTCATTCTATACACCGCGCGGTGCCGCATAGTTTCGCATCGCATGAAATTCGCCGGTAACTCGATTGTAGATTCGATTCCCGGCGCATTTCAATGGGACCCCCCCGCCGACGCCTATACCCCCCCTCCCCCACGCCCCGCGGGCACGTAACCCAATAAAATACTTGTTACCGCCAAATATACGCAAACTGGTTTTGCAGCCGTCCGCTGGCCTGGTTATCAAACGGGCTAAATATTAAGTAGTTACATTTTCTCACCCTATACCTAACGCTTGTTAAATTTGTAACAAAAGATTACCTTTTTAGGAAAATTACATGGATGAAAGACGCATACAAATGGAATACCCGTAGTAAATACCAGAACAAGGCATTCCTTCCTAAACACAAATCTGTTGGGTTTCGTGGTGGCTTTAAATTCGCAGCCGCAAAAATATGGAATGACCTACCACCACCAGTTCGTCAAAATATGTCCCAAAAAACCTTGAAACACAAATTGAGTTTTTTATTTTTAAGTAAACAACGTAATCCAGAAGCCACTACTTCCATTTGAGGTGTAAGGTTCGATGTCGTGTCCTGCTTTTAATAAGTAATATAGATAGTTATGTCATTACTTGATTTGTTGCTCGTTCTCTGTGACTTAACTATGAAGTGCTTTGTTTTTTTTTTTGTATCTATGTGTGTTTCGTATATTCTCCACAATTTCTTGTTTTCGAACCTACCCGCATTTAATAAGCAAAATGTTTTCAGCCGGGTATAGAGGGCTGTACTGAAAAACAGCGCTGTGATCATGCGCGCCCGCACGCACGCACCCACAGCACACGCTGAGTGCAATCCTTTTGGCACAATTGGTTTGTAAATTCAGAAATTATGCGGTTTTTTTTATTAATGTACGGTTGTATTTCAAGAGTGTCAATAAAGTATTATTCTATTCTATTCTATTCTAAAAGTACCGTATACTTTGGATAGCCTACGGAAATTGTGTTCCTTCTGTTCCTCGCATCTATTTCGCCATCTTTACAAATGTAAGTTTACACTGACAATTCGGCGTCAATTGCTTGACTGGGAGAGTTTTTGTTTTAATGCGCCTCATACTCGTATATCGGGAATAAATTGCGAAACTTAAGTGGCAGTGGGTGGGGCACATAGCTCGCAGAACTGATGGCCGATGGAGTCAGAAGGTTGTCGAATGGCGTCGCGGACCGGGAGACGAGCTGTCGGTAGGCCTCCAACAAGATGGAGCGACGACCTAGTAAAAATCGCGGGACCGCGGTGGATGCGGAGAGCACAATACCGGTCTGAGTGGAGAGCCGCGGGGGAGGCCGCCGGCCGGCAGTGGACGTCTTTCGGCTGACATGATGATGATGATGATATCGGGAATGAAATGCAGACCCCTATTTCAGCATCTTTACAATTGTCAGTTTTACATGACAATTCGAACTACATTTCTTTGACAATAAGAAGCGCGCTAAAACAAAAGCTCTTCAAGTCATCGGTTGACACCGAATTGTCATTTAAAACTGAGAATTGTAAAGTTGGTGAAATAGGGGCCGGATCGGGTCAATGTCAACTGATTTTTTTGTAATTTTGGCGAAATAGGGGCCTGGCTACTTTATAGTTTAAAAGTAGTGTACTAATAATTGATTGGTGTAAATATGGAGTTAATAAAGGTTGCACAGATCTGAGTATCTAATCTGGAGCCAACTACGAGTACGATGCTACATAACTAACATAGTTATCGACCCTGAACCCAGTATGTATCGCGCTGTACTGGAGTTATTAAATTATGAGCTACGGTTCGGTTATCCCGATCAGCCCGGATGCTGATACGAATGAAGCAACGTTTAACCTTTATACCGTTAAGGTTAAACCACAAATCGAGTGTACTATCGAATCAACTGAATCGTGACCCACTGTGGAACCTTTTCGTAGAAAATGTCATGGTGACATCGCATTGCCTGACAAGGAAAATCATTATGACACTTACTGTGAGACCATTATTCGAATCAAATGGTTCGACTGTACCTCTACATATCAGATGATACTGCCGTAGTGAAAGAAACTGATCACTCACTCACCATCACTGTCTCCGTTAATATGTCAGTATATGCATAATGTATGAAATATAAAAATAGACAGTGAAAAACAATGTCAAACTCCCGATCACTCTAGCTCCAACGGTTTTGGCTGTGCGTTGTCTGGCAGTCAGTTGTGAACGACATCCAAAACCTATTTTAATAACAGAGCTCGGACAGGTCATAGCAAAATAAAAGAACAAGATTAAGAGAGTCGCATTATGTACAGTATTATTTAATTATATTTTTCAATTTCATTATAATAGAGTTCGGGGTATAGTTCTCAATCCACTTATTAATTGTTTTTATTTTCACCTTATTTAAAATATTTAGAAATAACCATAAGTAAATAATTTCACTAATTTAAATTGTCACCACAAAACTGTTTCAAGAATGTCACTTTGACAAAACCATGACAGATATGCAACTAAATAAGGTTAAATGTTAAATTACGATAATTATCCTCTTTAGATAATTATAATCTTAAGTATCGACTCTATTGAGTATTGTTCTATTTCTACGAGGGCTGTTTGATAAGTACCCGTTTTCTAAATATATTAATATCACTTGCCGCAAATAAGTATACAACCTTTTTAAGCCATTTTTCAGAGGCGGGATAATTAAAAAAAAATGGCATTCTTTTGTTTTTTTTTCTCATTTGACAACGATTCAGTGAAGGCGTGAACTTAAAATTGTTAAAATGGAGAAAGAACAGTATCGGTCTGTAATTAGATTCTTATTTTTGGAAGGGAAAACATGTGATGAAATAAATGTAAGAATGCAAGAGGTTTACCATGAATGTGCTCCTTCTATGACAACCGTCAGATATTAATATAACGAGTTTAAGCGGGGGAGAACAACCGTCTTTGATGAGGATCGCCCAGGCCGGCCAGTTGAGGTGACTACAGACGATATGGTTAAGAAAATTTTAAATATCGTTTTAGCCGACCGAAATATATGATACCGAATATATGATTAATGGATGTTAGATCGTTAATTATTAAATTAAAGGATATTATCTCATTAGAAATTACTGATAAATATTGTTAAACAAGTTACATATAATATTACGTCAATTAATAATGTACACCACACTACTACCTCTCGGAAGTCATGAGTACAGCAGTGCCCTAAGCACGACTTGTCGAATCCTGCGTTACGTTACGGTTATCGTATCGAGATCGAGAAATCTCATACTAAATTTTAGTTCCAAATACGCTCACGGGCGGGCGCTGTTCCAAACGTCATACAAACTCGTTATAGTTTACTATTCGAATTTTACGTGATGCAGGATTCGACAAGTCGTGCTTAGGGCACAGTTGTTTGACTAAAACCATAGAGCGTCATTAGTGTGACTACCGAGGGATGGTCGGGAGGGAGAATCGGAGTGTAGATCATTATCTAACTGGCAGCTGAGCAGCGCGGACGTAAGATAAGGTGTAACGCTAGTAGATGTTTCTAAGTGTCTTTAATTGTTACAACTGTACATCATAAGTGCTTAAATAATAAAAGTCACAATAATATTCGTGCCGTTTCACTTTCTGGAACTAACTCCTATAGTTTCAGAAGTGGGATAGACAGGAATCGATAGGATTCTTGCCACGCCACACAAAACGTAAGTACGTTTTTTTTTTTTTTTCTTTTTTCTTCTTCTCTCTCTTCCGTTTGTAATATTGAGGAGATAGTAGACTAAATGATTCGTGCATTCGAGTAGTTGGTATGGCCGTTCAACTGTATCTACCGTTACGGAGACATTCCGGAGGGTTATATGGTTAACCACGTGTGTTCATCTTGCCACGGGTACTCCCTGGAGATGGACATATGTGGCCTTTTGGTCTGTTAGTTAGGAATGTTAAAACTGTATTTTCCGTTACGGAGACATTCCGGAGGTTTATACGGTTAATCACGTATGTTTATCTTGCCACGGGCACTCCCTGGAGATGAACATATGTGACACTTTCGTCTGTTAAAGTTAGAACGTTCAACTGTATCTACCGTTACGGAGGCAGTCCGGAGGTTTATACGGTTAATCACGTATGTTATCTTGCCACGGGTACTCCCTGGAGATGAACAGATGTGACACTTTCGTCCGTTAAAGTTAGAACGTTAAACTGTATCTACGAGTACCGATACGGAATCGTTTCGGAGGATTTATACGGCTAATCACTTTCAATGCATGTGTTTAATTAAGTTATTACTTCAAAACTAATTAGTGTGAGCTCCTTTGATCTAATGGGTATTGGAAATGTTAGATCTAATAGATAATAATAGCGTATTTATGTGTTATAATTATTATGCTTAAACCGCGTAACTATAATATTGCCACCATGAAATCTGCTCTCGATATGTAGAGTCGACGTGTAGAGTCGACGTGTAGAGTCGACGTGTAGAGTCGACATGTAGAGTCGACATGTAGAGTCGACATGTAGAGTCGACATGTAGAGTCGACATGTAGAGTCGACATGTAGAGTCGACATGTAGAGTCGACATGTAGAGTCGACATGTAGAGTCGACGATATGTAGAGTCGACGATATGTAGAGTCGACGATATGTAGAGTCGACGATATGTAGAGTCGACGATATGTAGAGTCGACGATATGTAGAGTCGATGATATGTAGAGTCGAATATGTAAATCTAAATTCAGACACTAAGCTTGACCATTTGAAGTTTCAGATATGGAAACGGACGACCCAGGAGCGCCCAGGTCACAGGGCCAGGATTTTGAAGGTAGTCACCCAGGAGCGCCCAGGTCACAGGGCCAGGGTTCTGAAGGTAATAACCCAGGAGCGCCCAGGTCACAGGGCCAGGGTTCTGTAGGTAATAACCCAGGAGCGCCCAGGTCACAGGGCCAGGGTTCTGAAGTTAGTAACCCAGAAGCGCCCAGGTCACAGGGCCGGGGTTCATACCATATCTACCCAGAAATACCCAGGTCACAGGGTCGTGATTTTGAATATGCCGGCCATGACAGCCCAAAGGTCGCCGGTAGGGAGTGGAGGCAAGGCGAAGTTAGTCCTTAGTGGGACGAAGAGAGCAGCTCAAGGAGACACTCGCGATCCCGACAGCGTCAGGACAACGGCCGCAGGCGACGATACAGTTCTTCCGAAGACTCTGGTGAGCGTTATCATAGCAATAGTAAACGTTCGAGGCTATCTAATTCAGATAGCAGAGAACGTGAATCGGCAATTTTAGATAAGTTCCTTGACATCCTGAAACAGTTTAAGAAGGCTGATAAACCGAAACTCACCTTCAATACTAATGTTATTCCCGAGTTTGACCCTATGACCAAAGAACAGACTGTATTGACTTGGCTTACAAAAGTAGAAGAATGCGTCACCATATATCAGTGGGACGATAGAGAAACGATTCATTATGCTCTTCCCAAACTTACAGGCGTTGCTAAGACCTGGTATCAAGGTCTACCAAGTGTATTATTAACATGGACAGAATGGAAGAAGAAATTAATCGAATCGTTTCCCTGTCGCGAGGACTATTGCGAGCTTCTTACAGAAATGCTATCTAAGAGAGTTAAATACGGTGACTCGCTTGAGCAATACTATTATGCGAAGATTAACTTATTAAATAGGTGCAATTTATACGGTAGACAGGCAGTCGATTGCATCCTTGGTGGTGTAGATGATCGTGCGGTAAGAGTAGGTGCTCAAGCGGCCCAATTCTCTGAACCCGAACAGGTCCTACAGTATTTTAAAACTGTAAGGGTAGGGCAAAGTAGGGATCGCGATCATCAAGACCCATCTCGTAGACCTCGTTATAATGACCGTAGGCAAAATTCCACGCGTTCCAGCACATTAAGGGAAAATACAAATGCTAGTATCAAATGTTATAATTGTAACGAAGTCGGACATCGTAGCTCAAAATGTGAAAAGCTTGCTGTAAAATGTACTCATTGTGAGAAAATGGGCCATTTAGCAGATCACTGTTTCAGGAGGTCGAACAAACCTCAGGCAAAGGACGAAGGGAAGGGTAAAGAAAGGATAGAAAAACAAGTAGCCGAGCTGCACATGAATGACTTAAACAATAAGTATATAATGGATATCAAGGTCAATGACTTAACTGTCAAGTGTCATATTGATCTCGGCAGTCAATGCTCACTTATAAAAATAAGTACGGCACAACGACTGAATATCAATGTTGAAAAGTCTGTAGACTTGCCAGTGCTTAGAGGCATAGGGGGAAACCTAGTGACACCTATAGGTTTTATATCAACTAACGTTGAGGTTCAGGGTATCAAGGAGTTAATAAGTTTGTACGTAGTTGAAGACTTTGTGATTAGTCAACCAGTGTTACTAGGTCACTCCTTTACAGAAAAGCCAGACATTGTGATAACAAAGACTCCGAAAGAACTTATCTTTCAAAGAACTACCAACGAAAAGGTACATCTGAAGGTACGTAAAGAGGTCACTTTGCCATGTAGAGCGCTGACACCAGTCCCAGTTGAGTCTGCGTCTCCTGACACTGGCACTATCCTCGTTAACGGATCGCTTCGGGGCCCAGAAGGTAAAGAATACTTTTTGCTCCCTGGGCAGTACGACGTAATCCACGGTGTGAGTACTGTTCTGGTTTTGAATACATCACCCGAGGTAATCAACCTAGAAAAGGGGTTCTTGCTGACGCGTGCCGTTTTAAAACAAGGTAGCAATATTACATATGACTGCTGTAGTGTCATGTTCAAGGAAAATGAAGCTGACGAAACGGTAAACTGCGGAGAAAGCCTGAGCGATGAAGAGCGTTCAAAACTTCAGAAACTTTTGTCGGAGTATAGCGATTGTTTTTCAAAGGGCCTCGATGATCTCGGCTTTACGAAGATAACTGAAATGGTTATCGAACTCGAAGACTCTCAACCTGTGGTCTATCGTCCCTATCGCATGTCGTACGCTGAAAGAATGTTGGTAAGAGGCATGGTCCAAGAAATGCTCGATAATGGGATTGTCAGGGAATCTTCCTCGCCATACGCGAGCCCTATTGTATTAGTTCAAAAAAAAACCGGCGAAAAACGCTTATGCGTTGACTACAGGGCATTAAATCGTAAGACAAAAAAGGATCATTACCCCCTTCCTAGAGTCGAGGATCAATTGGACCAACTCGCCGGGAATACCTTATTTACATCCTTAGATTTGGCTTCCGGATACTACCAGATTCCTATTGCGGAAGAATCGCGACATAAGACAGCTTTTGTAACACCTGACGGACAATACGAATATAACAGGATGCCGTTCGGATTGGTGAATGCACCATCAGTGTTTCAAAGGACGATCAACAAGATTTTGTCTGAAGCTAAAATAAAGTACGCTATTGTCTATATGGACGATATTTTGATTCCGGCGAAGGATGTCACTGAGGGATTACAAAGGCTACAAGATGTTTTGCTTTTACTCAAGGAAGGAGGCGTCACACTAAAGTTAAGTAAATGCAACTTCTTCCAAAATCAAGTTGAGTTTCTTGGTTTCGAGGTTAGCGCTAGTGGAATCCGTCCTGGATCTAGGAAAACTGACGCGGTTTCAAAATTCCGTACCCCGAGCAATCAGCACGAAGTTAGACAGTTCCTCGGACTGTCAGGCTTTTTTCGGCGATTCATTAAGGGCTACGCCCTTATAACGTCCCCACTGACAGACCTGTTGCGGAAAGATTCCAAATGGTCATGGGGAGAGGCTCAACAGAACGCCTTTGATAACATCAAACGTCTATTGACCCAGAGACCACTCTTAGCGCTATATGACCCAAAGTCGGACACCCAACTGCACACAGATGCAAGCAAAGACGGCGTTGCGGGGATACTCCTGCAATCTAACTCAGATGGGGTTTTCCAGCCTGTTTCCTATTTTAGTCGTAAGACTACTCCCGAGGAGCGCAAACTCCATTCCTACGAGCAGGAGACTCTTGCAGTTGTTGCATCTCTGAATCGTTTCCGAGTATACCTAGTTGGGATATCATTTAAAATCTTTACAGACTGTAATGCCCTCAGATATACTCTGACCAAACGCGACGTTATACCAAGAGTCGCTCGATGGTGGGTACAAATACAAGAATATGACTGCACCATCGAATATCGACCTGGTATACGCATGCTACATGCGGACGCTCTGAGCCGCAACCCTGTTGACGAAAGTATATCAGAAAGTCACGTTCTCGATGTACTCACGACCGAGGAGATTGATCAAGACTGGATCACTACCGTCCAAAGTGCGGATGCGGAAATTAAAGCAATAAAAGAAGTTCTCAGCGACCCTAACTCTGAACAAGTTTTGGATGTCGTTAAAAATTACAAGCTTAAAAACGGAAGGGTCTACCGCGTTGTTAACAACGAACTGAAGTGGTTGGTACCGAAAAGCGTTCGCTGGCAAATACTACAGAAAAACCACGATGATGTTGGTCATTACGGATTTGACAAGACGCTTCAGCGAATACAGAAACATTATTGGTTCGCCAAAATGCGACGTTTCGTAAAAAAATATGTTACATCCTGTCTGGAGTGTGCACACCACAAAACTCCTGGCGGCCGACGTGAAGGCGAACTTCACCCCATAGAAAAGGTTAGTGTCCCCTTCCACACCATCCACGCAGACCATTTGGGCCCGTTCGTAAAAAGCAAAAAGGGCAACTGCTATTTATTAGTAATAATAGATGGCTTCACGAAGTATGCAAATATAACCCCCGTCAAAAATACGAAATCAGCAACCTCTGTTAGAGTCGTTAAGGAGCATATTAGCTATTTTGGGGTTCCCTCCCGTCTAATCACAGACAAGGGAACTAGCTTCACGAGTAAGACATTCAAAGAATTTGTTTCTTCATTTGGCATTAAGCACATCGAAAATGCAGTTGCAACACCACGCGCGAATGGCCAGGTGGAGAGATTTAATAAGACAATCCTCAACGCTTTATCTACTTCCTCTCACGGGGATGATGAGAGGAACTGGGATGAGTATGTTGCAGAAATTCAGGTAGGTCTCAACACAACAACTCATAAAACTACTCAAAAGACTCCATCCGAACTTTTGTTTGGATTTAATATCACAAGCAACTCGCAAGGTATACTAAATTCTGTCATAAGGGATACCTTGAATGTCGTAGGTTCAGATGAGTTAAATCACGCTAGGGAGCAGGCAAAGCAAAAGATAGACAAGCAACAGAGTAGTATATTATTGGGCATTCTGGACCACCATTCATTCGATCGGGCGAAAAATTTCGCCCTCACTCATTCGTGGTGATCCAGAAGCCCAATAATACAATGAATTGCACACAACCTACAATCAACCCAAACCCAACGGTAACCAACCTAACAGTAACCTATCAGCATTTGCGTTCAACATAACGCTCAACCTACACCTGAAATCGCATTGGACATTCTGTTTCACCTCGCGTTCAACGCAACAGCAACTCAAACCCAACGGAACCCAACCTAACAGTGACCTATCAGCATTTGCGTTCAACATAACGCTCAACCTACACCTGAAATCGCATTGGGCATTCTGTTTCACCTCTCGTTCAACGCAACGAATACATCAGCCCAACAGCAACTCAAACCTAACGGAACCCAACCTAACAGTAACCTATCAGAATTCACGTTCATCATAACGCTCAACCTACACCTGAAATCGCATTGGGCATCCACCTCTCGTTCGAATGAGCGAAGTTTTGACTCGAGGTTCAACGACAAGCCAACCCGACGGGAATTTATTCAATGTATTTAAATTTCAGTCCAACTCAAGTCTCAACTAATTGACAACCTAACATAGATATGTTTAATAATGTTTGAGCTTAGATAAAGTAAAAGCAAAAGTACACCATGCACACCGGGTTGATCAAGTCCGATATGCACGAGGCCGAAGCCACTGAGCGCTCCTCGGTCTCAAGCCGCAGCCTTTGACTCAGGTTAACTCAGGTGTTTGCACAACTTGTCTGCGAAGCTGATCAGACTCCACAGACAAGATCGGGTCACCCAGGACGCGTCTAGTTCCCGGCATCCACCTACGGATGTATCGCTATGACCGCTTTTTGTGTGCGTGGTGGTTTTGGATGCCTCCCACCGAGGCTTGTATACAACTCATCCGCAAAGCTGATCAGACTCCACAGACAAGGTCGGGTCACCCAGGACGCGTTAGTTCCCGGCATCCGTTTTCGGATGTATCGCTATGACCGCGTTTTATGTACACGGCAAATTGTATGTCGGATTTATTTATATCAACGAATCTCAAAACCATCGTTAGCGCGAGTTAGGTTTAAACTAATTTACGCTGGAATAAAGCACTAAGTAAACATTATTTAAATTACGAAAACATAAAAATGTGTAACTCACTACACTAGTGAAAACCGAAATATGATTTTAAATTGGTATCGCTAAAACTAAGTCAAATAGTGTGATTTAATTGATGTTAATGTAGAACAACTCCATCTGTGAGACCGCGATACTTTATCACACTTTCTAAATAACTTATATCACTTTATCATGTTGACGTAAAAATTGTCTTGCTGACTAGAATATAAAGTTTGATCAGAAACGAGTTGTAAAGTGATATACATGATTATGTACTTAAGTCATTTCAACTCGAAGACATTGTAGTGTAAGTTAGGTACTCGATCAAATTACGTAGCGAGCGCGCTCGCTAAGGTTTATTGTTCTTAACATGCAAATGGACATACGAGTAGGCGGTGATGACATCTATCGAAATTATTCGAAACCATTTGTATTCTATACGAAACCAGTACATCAAAGGTACTTACTTAAATCATTACTTACACCTACTTAGTTCAGTGCTTAACCCACAGACAGCGCTTATGTTAAACTTTGACATCGTGCGCTAGAATTTGTACCTAGATTTTTGTGTGTCTGTCTGTGGTACCATAGCTCCTAAATGAATGAGCCGATTTAAATGCGGTTTTTCATTTAACAGGTTTTCTAACAATGGTTCTTAGACTTGTTTTATCAAAATCGGTTCAACCGTTTCTAAGATATTGACCTTTGAAGCGAAAATGTCTATTGTTTTTCGACTTTTCTAAGTTGGTTAGGTTATCTTATCATAAATGTTAATAATATAGGAATTGTTTATTTTTGTGTTCAAATTGAAAAAGGTTTATACCTGTTTGTACCTGTAACAAGACAATGTTTGTTTTCGTATTAGGAAATAACAATTGTATGTGTATTTATAATTACGATGTAAAGTAGCAAACATTACAGTTAGAACACGTTTTTACCTAAGTTTAAATCTTCGTCTTAGTAGGTGAGGTAAGATGATATTTGGTTGTGTGAGCTAACCAATTACTAACCTTACCCATTAACTTAGTAATTAAGTCGGTTAATACTGAGGCTATTTGAACGATCTGAGGAGGTTTTTTTCCAGTTTCCGTTATAATTTTAACGTACAGAACTGAGCATGAAAATGTTACCAATTAGGTATTAGCCAATTTTATTGCGCAACGTTATCAAGTTGTAATGTGACACACAGTGCGATCGGCGTCTTTTTGCTGACATACAAATGCGGTGCATGTATGAAGCGTGGTTGCGAAATAATATTCATATTATAAAGGTGTAGGGTTGACAATGATCAATGGATAAATTTACAATTAATGGGTACCTCTATTAAATGCGAATATAAATGTTCTTAAAAGAAATAATGATTACTACAATTACTGAAATACTAATATTTAGGTAATTCCTTAATTTAGCTGGTGAGAAATAAATAAATAAAAAATAAATAAGTAAATTAAAAATTAAAAAAGTAAATTAAAAAAAGCTTACAACTCACTCTCGATTAGTTTTTTGGTATCTTGAATACATGCATATGTGGAATACGAAGTAGGCAGATTTACCAACAGACAGATAGACAAATTCATAACGTTCCTCTTTCCATCGCGTCGAGAATTAAATAATGTAAAATAAAGAACTGTTATGTGCACATAAGCATAATACACAATTGTGATTTGGAATGCGACAGCCCTAGTTCATTTAGTAAAATCAGCAAATAATTTCGTTTAAAACTTTTGCGCGGGGCTAATTTGTTCCTTTCCAATTTCGAACGTGACGTGCACAGTGCATCAAGTCTTCTACATCTTCAGCTCAGAGGTTAAGCTGTGCAGAGTTTCTACGTTAGTAAAGTTTATTTGCTTTATACATCGATTAAAATGTAAGTATGTATTTCAACGTACCTAACGCTTTACTTTCCTAACGAAATTAAAACATTTGGTTCATATTGTTTGTAGGGTTCCAACAGGCATTAATATTTTTAATTTCCTTTCAGGTCTGATTCCGAGTTTGAACCCATCACTGTTGCAAACAGCGGAACCGTTCGGTCAAAAGTGGGAAGGTCGGCTGAAAAACGAAAAGCTTCAGCTCCAAACAGGTAGCCATTTTATATTTATTTTCATATTTCATGTTTTTTATTTTGTCAGCTGGGTACATATTTACTTAAATATTGTTTGTCTACTTTTTTCATTTAAAAAAGGTATTTTTTTTTCTTTTTTTATCGATGTATATGGTTATTTTAAATGTCGAGTAATAAAAACATATTTTTTATTTCAGATCTGATTCAGAGGAGAGCGTTGCCGCTGCAGATGTCAGTATCCCAAAAATAAAAAAACCTGCTCAAAAAAGAAAGCCGTCAACCCCAAGGTATTTTTCTTGTAATTTGTTTAATGAATTTCGACGAACTAAGTACAACTGTCTTATTCATTGTTTAATGTCTGTTATGTTTCAGATCTGCTGCACCCAAGAAAAAAGAAACTAAAAACCCGTTTGACGTGTTCGGAATATTTCCTGAAGACGTTGCTGTTAACCATAAGCCTGCTGAGACTGATCCGCTTGATTCATCCATTATAAGCCGGGTACCGAACGGGTCAACAAAACGAGCTTGCACCCTCAACGGAGACTTTTTCTTGGAGCTGCGGGTGTACAACACTGCTGATATTCGCGGTGAGTTACGTCAGGAGCGTTGGAAAAAGGCTCTCGTTACTCTAAAGGCGCAAATCGATGATAAAACTGTTGAATGGGAGGCATTGCAAAAATTTATTAAAAAGATAAATGTACTTTTCAAGGACGCTAACGTCAAATTTTATTCTAACGATACTAAGTACTAATTTAGTAGGTACTTTTTTGATTTTAACAGATACTGCAGGTTGTCTCTTTTTATTACTTATTTGAATAAAATTTAAACTGCATCAAATTGTGTATCAAGTAATTTTTAATAAATGTTTTTAATAAATGTTAACGATTTATTATGAAACCATAATTTAAACGCTTTTAACGATATTACTTTAAGGGCGCAAATCGATGATAAAACTGTTGAATGGAGGGCATAGCAAAAATTTGTTAAAAAGATAAATGTACTTTTCAAGGACGCTAACGTCAAATTTATTGTAACGATACTAAGTAAGTACTAATTTAGTACTTTTTATTTTTGCTTTTAACGGATACTGCAGGTTGTCTCTTTTTATTATTTGATTAAAATTGAAACTATCAAATTGTGTATTTAACATATAAAACCAGGATTACAGCTTAAGCAAAGTCGCTACATAAAACATGCCCTTTTGCACTCAGTGTTCAATTACAGTAGAAAGCAGGAAGTGGGTAGGGCACCTTAGAAGTAATAAGCATAGAAAAAATTCGGGTGTAAATTTAAACGATGAGGTTGTTGAAATTTCGTCTGCTTTTAAAGGTCGCATAGCATCTTATAGAATAATGGCAACTGATGAGCTGAAGTCTTGTTTACCTGAATCATTTTTGATTACAGTAAAACCTAAAATGCAAAAAATTTTGGAAAATTCGCTTAAAAAACATGTGTCCCTCAAAGTAAATTTCGAATATTTTGGCGATTTTCTTTTGTTTAAAGATGACAAGCAGGAAATGAAATCTTTTGCAACGAAAAATTTTCCTATACATCAAAATTATCAATTCGAAGAGCTTTTAAACACAATAATTATTAGTATACAGAAAAAAATCGAAGAATTTCAGGAGCGCGATTCTGGTTGGACTTTCTTATCTAATTTGTATTTAGAAGTTAACATAAATAAGTATGAACCATTGAAAGCGTCATCTTACATAGACTTACCTAAGATAATAAAAAATAAAAAAGCTTGCATTAATATTCAAAATCATGATAATTATTGTTTTCTCTGGTGTGTTGTTGCTGCTCTTTACCCATGTCAAAACCATCGCGAGCGTCTATCATCTTATCCTCATTTTAAAGACGTATTAAAACTTGATAATATGTGTTTCCCTGTCACTTTAGCCGATATCATTACGTTTGAGCATCACAATATTGATATCAGTATTAACGTATATTCTTTAAAAAACAACCGAACTCTTGTAGGACCTCTATACAGATCGCAATATAAAAGGAAACATCGAATCAATTTACTTTTAATCGAACGCGGTAATAAGTCGCATTATGTTTTGATTACTAATTTACCGCGTCTTGCTCGCGGTCAGATTACCAAACATCATGCTAAGCTTTATTTCTGCGAAGACTGTCTGATATTTTTTCAAACTGAACACGGTTTCAATAGTCACGTTTGTAGTGGGGTTGCTACGGTACTTCCGGAGAAAGGCACCTATCTCGAATTTAAGCATTTTGAACGAAAACAAGACGTTCCATTTGTCGTGTATGCTGACTTTGAGACAATCCTTAAACCCTATCAGAACTGTGAACCTAACACTGACAGTAGTTTTACTACAAATAAACAAATACATTTACCAGCCGCTTTCGCGTACCATATAATTTGCTCTTATGATGAGCAACTTAATCGTTTTGTTCAATACCGAGGGCCAGATTGTGCTCAGAAATTCGTAGATTATTTATATAGACATATTAAAGACATCCATAACGTTTTAGAAAAAGAAATTCCCATGATATTTACTGTAGAAGATTCTTTAGCTCATGAACGTGCCAAAAATTGTCATATGTGTAAAGGTTTATTGTTTGCAGACAAAGTAAGAGATCACTGTCATCTAACGGGCCGTTATCGCGGTGCCGCGCACCAGTACTGCAATCTGCGCTTTCGCGTTCCTAAATTGGTCCCTGTTTTCTTTCATAACTTAGCAGGTTACGATTGTCATTTGTTTATACAGGAACTTAGTAAATGTTCAGGGCCTGTGAAAGTAATCCCAAAAAATAAAGAAAATTATATTTCGTTCACTAAGTTTTTGTGGATTTCAGATCAAAAGTATGCACAAATTCGATTTGTAGACTCTTTTAAATTTTTAGGAACAAGCTTGGAAAAATTAGCGAATGGTTTACATAAAGATGATTTTATTCACTTGAACAAGTTTTATCCTGAAACTAAAAAAAATAAATTATTAACTCGCAAAGGTATTTATCCTTACGATTATATGTCGAGCTGGGATAAGTTTACAGAGACCGAGCTTCCATCACAGAACTTGTTTTTTGATTCTCTTTCCAACGAACAAATAAGCGATTCAGATTACGCACATGCGCAATCTGTATGGTCCGAATTTAAAATCAAAGATATGGGAGAATATACTGATCTTTACCTAAAAACTGATGTGTTGCTTTTATCAGATATTTTTGAGAACTTTCGGTTCATTTGCAAGTTAAATTATCATTTAGATCCGGCATTCTATTTAACTGCTCCAAGCTTATCGTTTGATGCTATGTTATTAAAAACCGGAGTTAAGCTTGAATTGATATCCGAATTAGAAATAATTCGACTCATACAAAAAGGAATAAGAGGTGGTATTTGCATGTGTTCGACCAGATATGCTCAGGCTAATAATAAGTACATGGAAACTTATGACATGAATAAACCAGACTCGTTTTTAGTATATATCGATTGCAATAACTTATATGGTTACAGTATGTGTCAATCGTTGCCCATGTCTAATTTTAGTTTTCTAGATCATCATGAAATTGCCCAACTAGATATTTTGTCTGTCGAAGATGATGCTCCATTTGGATTTATTCTGGAAGTTGACTTGCTATATCCGGAAAATTTACACCATAACCATAACGACTATCCATTTTGCGCACAAAAATTTATTCCTCCAGGAGGAAAAACGACCAAATTGATCCCAAATTTATATAACAAATACGAATACGTCATTCATTACGTCCATCTGAAAACATGTTTACGCAACGGCTTAACTCTTGATAAAATCCATCGCGTTATAAGGTTTCGTCAAAGTCCATTCTTAAAACAGTATATTCATTTAAATACAGAACTGAGAAAAAAAGCTACTACTCCTTTCCAACAAGACCTTTTTAAATTAATGAATAACTCAGTTTTTGGGAAAACTCTTGAAGACAGTGAGCGGCGAGTTGACGTCAAATTAGTAAATAAGTGGCACGACCGTCAAAACAAAACAAAAAAGTTTACTTGTGCTAACAAATTAATTGCCAAACCGAATTTCCATAGTGCAACAGTGTTGTCTGAAAATTTGGTTGTCGTACAAATGAAGCCTGAAAAAGTAATTTTAGATAAACCAATCTACGTAGGATTCTCTGTATTAGAACTTTCTAAAAGTCATATGTACCAATTTCACTACACGGTAATAAAAAAACACTACCAAGATCAAGTTACTCTGTGCTACACTGATACCGACAGTTTTATTTACAAAATCGAAACTGCAGACTTTTACAGCGATTTAAAAAATATTTTTTTAAACTTTTTTGACACAAGCAATTATAACCCTGTAAATGATTTGCAAATACCTTTACGTAACAAGAAGATTCCTGGGTTATTCAAAGATGAGTTAGGAGGAGAACTTATTACCGAGTTTATAGGGTTACGTTCTAAACTATACTGTATCAAAAGTGATAAATCTCTTATCAAAAAGGCTAAAGGAATAAAAAAACCAGCAGTTCAAGAGTTAACATTAAATGATTATCGGGATGTGTTATTCAATGATAAAATAGTTCGGAAAAAACACATATTATTTAAATCGATTAGGCACGAGATCTTCACTCAATCTGTCAATAAAGTTGCTTTATCTAACAAAGACGATAAACGACATATATTATCAGACAAAATTTCAACCAAATCTTGGGGACATGAGTCTATTTTCTAGTACAGTAGTTATCTAAGCGACCTTTCCTCGAGCTGTAATTTTATTTCGTAGGCACCCAATGGGTAATAAAAAATTAGAATGTGTTTAATAAAATAAAATACGTTGAGTACTTACGTTATTGTAAAATTATAATTATGTATGTTGTAGGGTCAGCGTCAAAAGCCGCTCATCACTTTTGTACCTTTTCGCTCTACGACCAGATGAGCGACTTTTGACGCTGACTATACCAAATAAGTAGATTATCATTAAGTACTTTATTTTTTATAATTACACATTGATTTGTAAATTGTATGGTTTGTTCTTTTTTTTTAATAAATAAATATGAAGTGTTATTAACATTTGTTTTCTTTTTTTCTTTCACCCACCTAAGTATATATAGACTGCGAGGATACCGACTGAAAACACATTTTACTTGAGTTGAAATTGAGTTTTCTCGCTTCGGAGGTTTCCTGACGATGTTTTCCGTCATCAAAAAGCTCAGGGCTCAGGCTTAATTTTAAATGTAATATTTTGATAATGGTAAGTAAAATCATGTTCTGTTGAACAGGCAAATAATACCTATCCTCGTTTATTGCATTGGGTATCAATTAAAACATGTCCTTACGTGTCTTAAGCAGCGCGGCGGCATGCAGCCCGTGCTAAGGTAATTTGCTGACACGTGAAATATACCTATTCACATTTATTGCATTTGGTACCAATTATAACAAGTCCTTACGTGTCGTTGTAATTTGATCGGCATTAAGCAGCGCGGCGGTATGCACCGCATGCTCCGAAGCGCGTGTTAATTTAATTTGCTGACGCATGAAATTACTGTAATTATAAATAGCGGCTGTTATAGTAAGTTATCATTCTGCACTCTACATTCATAACTGAGTAAAGTCGTTCCAAAGTTTTGAAAATTAAGACGAGCTGATCCATTCCCGATTCGGTAAGTAAAATTGGCATTATTTAATATTTATTCGTATTATTTTGTTGCTATTATTGTTTTGTAAGCGTATGAAAATGCTCATATGTGTTGCCAGATGCGTTTATTTATTTGATTTCTTTTGTTTCAGAATATGGAAGGAACGCAAGACACTCAAATCATGTTTTCGCAATATGCACAGGGTCCATTAGGATTCCGAGAAGATGAAGAAGAAGAAGAAGTCAGTGAATTTGTAAAAAAAATTGCAAGTGCCAAAACGAAAACCAAGTCTAGTAAACCAAAACTAAGGCTAAACAAAGTGGTAAAGAGAAGTGTACGAGGTCACCCGCCGTCGTTCGTTATAAACAATGAAGCAACTAAGGGGAACAGACTTGTCAAAATCCAAATAATTAACATAAGTGACTCCGCGCCGGATCAAAACGACGAAACCGGTGAAAACGTTATGCTCAGTGCGCAGTATGTGGCAAGTGACGGATACGATGAGATAATAGACAGTACAGAAAGTGTAATAAATAAGATATCCAAGAAGTTGTGCGGATATAGTGTTAGTTATTAATGTTTTTACTGTTTTTGTATATAATTTTGAAAATAAATATGGTCAACAATTTTCTTGTTTTATTCCTTTGATTAAGCGATACGTCAACAGGAAAGATTTTTTTTGTAAGTATGTCAATAAAGCAATAATTCAAACGAAAATAAAATTATCATGATTAAATGCACAAGAAAAATCTTTTCAGTAAATATCGCTTAAATAGATTAACACTATTATTAGCCACAGGTATGAATCGTTATCATTTATTTCATATTTTTAAACAAACAAATTCAATTATTTAAAAATGGGTTAATATAAAAAGTCTTCGTTCAAAATAAATGATAACTAATTTTGACTGGGTTAAAAAATAAAAAAATGATTAAACGTAAATATTTATTTTTGAAAATTAGGTATAATTTATTACAATGTTAAATATGCATAATATCGAAATAATATTTTTTAAGACATATAACGTTTTTTAAGGCACAAGCTTTTTTATGATGTAGACAATTATAAGAGCTGTTGTCGATACAATACTTTTTATACATTAATTGAAAATTAGAACAACCTTTCTCTCCCAAGTCTATTACAGTACAATCAGCACATAAATCATTAATCCACTTAATTTTTTCAAAACCTTTTACATATATTTTTTTGCCTTCCAAGAAATTATGAATCATTCTCTTAAATTCTCTGTGGTCGATATACCCCTCACGCCACATAATGCCAAGGTTTCTCTCTATCCATTTCACATGCCTTTTTTCGTTTTCTGATAACGTAGAAAATGAATATGGAGGTTTTATTAAATACGCCTGCGTGTGTTCATAGGTACTGTATGCAAATTCTTTAATAATAAATTCATTTTTAGATGATTTAAACCCCTGAACATCTACGAATAGATGGTCTAGTTTCATGATATCTTCTTTGTTATATTGGTCAACGGCTTATATTCTATAATACTATCATTCAAAATAAGACAATAAGCCGCGGTATTGTCAGGGATATCTGTGTCACACTCTAATTCAATCCGCACATCGACTGAACCCGTTTTTAAGGTTTCATTTTGACGAGAACAGTCGATAACAAACAGAGGTGCTTTATTTATAAAGTCTTGTGGATTCAACAACGGTGCTTGGCTGCGGTTATAATAAGACTGTTGGAATTTAGCGTACTGTTCATATAATATAGCAAATTTTTGAGCCGAGAAACTGACATTCAAGTTTTCATAAGGAAAATAATTTGAATTTAAAAAAACTTTAACGTCACGCAAATTACAATGATCAAAACGCGATATATCTTTATCAGCAACATTTTTCCTGTTTGTTTTTAATCCAATTATAACATATCGAGGTTTTTCAACTTGAGACGAAGTTTTGACGGCCCAAGAATGTTTTGATGTTTTAGGTAAAAGCGGGTATTCGTACAGATCCCAGTTCCTAAATGCTACCTGAATAGCTCGATCTCTTTCCAAATATTTAAGCAAACTTAATCTTTCACGATCAGAAACCTTAATGTGCGGCATGCGCCATACTATTTTAGATATAGTTATGTTACCTATATACTCATTTGTGTTCAGTTTTACGCTATTTAAATTAGTATTGGATCGTAAAAGAATAAGTTCATGCTTACAGTTAATAATAATTTTGTTATAATCCTCTGCGAAGCCAAGAATCTTATTTAAAGGAATTGACACAGAAAATGATCCATGCGTAATTTTTGTGCCATCAACATCCCAGCCCCATAACTTTGACATCGATGATTCAAGTTCATTCATCGACACAAGAGATTTTATTGTTGTTGTGACCCCAGCGTTTTTAATTTTATCTATTTCAATCCCATTCAGCTCATATCGAATATCTTGAAATAAATGAAGTATAGGGTTATTTGTAAAATGAACACTGGACACCTTCGCTTTTGTTTCTCTGTTGAATACTTCTATAGTACCCTCTATGTATAAAGTACTCGCTGATGGTAATACGTATAGATCTTGCTGGTTGATAGGTATACGGATTTCATCATTTAAATTGAAACTTGTTACGTACGGTTTATACGAATGATATTCGAAACTTTCAATCGTGCTATCAAAGCTAAAGGAGTCTGATAAGTTTAGTATACTCATTTTAATAATCCTATGTTTTTTAAAAACTGTTTGTTTTCCTTCGTTAGTTGTCCTTTAGGTCTTCTTTTCTTGATAGCACAATGAGCACTAACGGCTTTGCTGTTTGAGACCGTACATTTATTAAAGTCTATCATTTTTTTCTGAGATGTAAATATATCTGAATCTCTTCGCCACGTAAATTCACTAAATTATCGTTTATATCCAGTATTCTTATTATAAGAGCGTTTAAGCTGTTTTGAGTAACAGGAAAATATATAACATTTTTAGGTGTTTCTATAATCCGGTAACCAGGCGGTACATTTGGCACAAATTCATGAATTATATGACTAGGTTTTCCGTTTATAAATGACCCGCTCACGATGTCACATTCAACTCGTACTATAGTTGTAGACAGAATGGACACGGGAAAAGGGGACTCAGTTAATATATTCGCCTGAACTGTTTCTTCTCCAAAACCAAGTAACTTACCAATCGAATTTGGTTTTTTAAAATAGACGTTTTTGGAACACAATATAGATGTTTTTAGCGTATTATTATTGCATGTCAGTGTAAAGGTGCAACCTTGGAGATGTCTTTTAAGATAATCATCAAGATCTTGAAGTTCATATGACCCTTCAGGAATTTCTACTACTTCGTTATCACCATAATAAAACTTATTATTTCGGTTGTCAATATTAGGTATCGAGTTAAATGTCGACAAGTATAGCAACCCGCATTCATATTCACCATCTAGTTGAAGAGCTGGCGAGTGATTCGTAATCAGGGTAGAGGAGGATCCCGTTATGGACAAAGTGAAAGACATCGTGAGAATGAGAAGCTATTTATTGTTCAGAGATATTTAAACGGTTATTCCAATATTTTTTTAAATATTTTAAACATAAATGTCCGCAATTAACAGTATCGAATTTTTGATAAATATTATAATTGTATGAAATATTATAATTTTTCAAATATTTTATTAATTCTAGCGGCGGTTGAAGATCACCATAACTATTAAAATATTCACAATGATTATTATCTTTGACATAGGCTACCCAGTGAGTCCCTTGGTTTTTAGAACTATCTAAATTTACGATTGCACATTCTACTCTTTTTGGACGGTTTGGCAATTTGTCTCTCATGTAAACACCACGAAAATAAGGAATATCTGTTGAATGTTTTAAAATATCAACATTTGTAAGAGCACGTCTGGGTAGCCTTTTATTTAGTTTTTTAATCGTTTTAAACACAAACCCTTTCCATTTCTATACTGTTTAATGTACAACCCTTTACCTAATGCAATAGATTCCATCATTTTATTATGACGTTCTGATTCGGATAAGCTCTTTTTTGCAGCTTTGTAGTCACCAACAGCTTTAGCGATCCCAGCAGCTCCTCCTGCCAATGACCCTAACGCAGAAAGTCCCGCGAAAATAGGTATTAGTGGCAATATACCTCCAGTTTTAGGAATCGGTATTAATCGAGGAACTCTCATTTTACTCGTATTGTTATTAAGAAATACTTTACTCGCTGCAGCAAAAGCTCGACTGACTGCAGTGCCTTCTTTTTTAGATTTGTTTTTTTTCAATTCGGTACGTATCTTAGAAACAAAATGCTTAAATGATTTTATCCCTGCACCAGCTTTCATTTTAGATTTCATCACTTTGCTAACTATCCAAGACGCAAGTTTTTCTCCTTTTCCAACACCTTTTGACTTCAATCTTTGTTTAGCCATTTTATAGAGTTCAAAATCTGCACGATGTCGGTCTGTTAGGTCAGAATATTTATCGTATGCTATATCGTGTTGCATACACGCGTTGTCCAATTCATTAACTCCTTTATCACCTCTTTGCAATCGCTTATGCAATTTTGTGCCTGGTCCGCAATAATTGTAGCCAGGTAAGTGCAGTTCAAACGGTAAGTGATTAATAATACTGTTTAGAAGTCCTCTTCCTTTCATATCCCAAAAGTTAATGACTTAGCGCGAGAAAGTTTTTAAATATATTTATACAATGGCATTTCTGTCGATCCAGCTGTTTTCGCTATCGTTAAGTCCTAACCACTTAACATACAATTTTTTCCCTCTTTTTTTGATTACCTTTTCGATGAGGTAAACGTCTGGATACTTAGTTTTTTGCAGTTCTTGTTCATAAAATGTACCGAGTATTGAGTTTTTTCGTTGGTCTTCAATATGGTAAGTAACAGGACGAGTGTGATTCACATTTTTAATAGTAAATAGCTCAGTTGACCAATTAGGCGTATAACCTTTATGAAAGACGCTTTTGTACTTGCTTATACGCACATGATCTCCTACATTAAAAATATTTAATTTAAAACGCCGATTGGATTGTGATTTATCTATGTTTTTCTTTACTTCGGCTTCATTATTAAAATTCACCTCATTTGGGCTAAATTTTGTTGTGCTATGCACAGTTTGATTATAAGATTGAACTATCTCATCGAAAGGTTTTCCAAGCCATTTGTAGTTCCCGATGAAACTGAAATATTTGTAAAGTTTGTTCTTGAGCGTTTTTATTACCCTTTCAACAATAGACGCCTTTTTAACTGAATACGTGGAATAATGATTTATTTTTAAGGATTTCACATAACAATCGAATTGATCATTGTAAAATTCTTTTCCAAAGTCTGTCTGTAAGTTTCTAGGTATTCGTTTGGTCGACTTGATAATTAGTTCAAATGCATTTTTTACTTCTGTTTTAGTTTTAGATTTCGTAGGAATACACCACGTGTACTTTGAAAATGTATCAATAACAACTAAAATGTATTTATATCCCTTATTTACAGTATGTAAATTCTGTAAGTCAATTAAATCTGCTTGCCACAAATCATCAATTCCTTTTAATATAACTGCGCGACGCTTGAAATTTTTTCGGGCCGATCTATGGATTTCATTCACGACTTGTTCTTTTGTCATCTTTGAAATTACTTAAAATATTGTCTATGTCCCTTTTTGTATAAAAGTTTATTTTCAACTGATTTGCAAGCTGATGAATTTGAGAATTTATAGTTTTAAATAAAGAATCTAGATGCTTCTTCTCGTAAGTGTCCTGGACGAGCTGATCGACATATTGCTTATTAGCTGCATCATTGGGTGTCAAAGGATCCGCTACCCCCTTTAATCGCGATGATTGTAGATCGAAATCGCCATCATCAGAACGCAGCAAAGTTTTATTGTTAAGTTCAAAAACTTCACATACACGCAAACGTTTATGAACATGATGACCGAATTTGTCTATGTTCATTTTCACTTCTTATTTTTATGCACTTATGTATCATCAAATTTCCGGCTTCGACTGATGGTAAAAGTAAAATACCAGTTTTATATATCATTGATTAACCAAGCCCGCTTCACGAAGTTCTTCTACAATTGATATTATTTCATTGTCTAATCCTGTGTTACCGGCATCACGGGAAGCAATGAGTAATTTCAATCTTTCAACTAATTCGTTTGGATTATCCCAATAGACATATGAAACATCTCTTTTAACTTTTTTCATTGTTGGTAGTCCTTTGCCGTAAGTACATAAATCTTCGCTTATTGAACGTTGTTTCGATAATTTGAAAAGCGGTTTTATAATGTATAAATATTTCTGACCTTTGTTACTTTTTATTGGTTTATTGGGATCAAAATCTCGTCTATGGACATTCGTTTCTAGTAGCAACATTTTATAATAACGTTTATCGTCTTCAGTTATGATACCTAAATCAGGCAACTTCTTAAATAACAAATCATATAAACCTGGTGTTAAATTGTAAGTACGTCCATTTACTTTGAGTTTTTCGCCACTAACGGAAACTAAACAAGATCCTAACATAAGCTTATCGCGTTCTGTTCGTATGCCAAAAGGAATGTCCAAGTCGGTGTTGTATTGTTTTTGCCATGCAGGGTCTTCGCGAGGAGATGCATATGAACCGGTAGTCTTAAATGAAGTATCATTTGTTGATTCCAAGACATCATTGTTGTCACTTTCACATAACATGTCATCATCACCATCTTGTCTGTTTTCGTCTCTATTTGATACCTCATCATCATTATTTGAAGTCGTTTCGGAAAAATTTCGTACGATTGTTTGATTATTAATACTACTTCTCTTCCCTTCATTAGGACTAAATTTTAATGTTTTTGGCGCCTTTTGCCACTTAAATATGTCTTCATCAAAATCGGTTTCATTAGTGTTATAGTATTTATTGTCGTTACTTTTAACCATTTCATTAAGCGGGTCTGTTATTGGTTTAAAGACTGATTCCAAAATCATATTGTTGTTATTTTTCATATCACGAAGTAGTTTAACCTTCTTTTTGACAGCATCGGCAGACTGAAGTACTTTTTCTTTTAAAGTTTTCTCGGTGTTTATTTTATGATTCATGTCTGATCTCGATGGATTCCCATGATGCAATAAAAGTTTCTTGAAAATGAAACTGGTTAAGTAACACGGTTAATCCAAAACGATAAATGTATCAAATCCCATTCTATAACATCCTGAATTTCTAGCACAGTCCTTGTTTACAACCAAGTAGCTAAAAGGTACGCTCCATATTTTTGCACACATTTCCCGAAACTGTGACCAAGACATATCAGTTCCAACGTGCTCGTCATAAACATGACGTAAATTAACTTCATCTTGTTTAAAAAGGATGATTAAGTTAGCATTGTCCCTTATTAATTGTTTAGGTATTTTACTGTAAGTTTGATTTAAGTAGAAGCTGTCAATATTTTTATGCCTTCCCATTGCAAAGTAATCCCTTATATTATTTTGATTTTCGCATGCAACATCATCAAATATGATAATTGAATTGTTCTCAGCTTCATGCGGGCTTAGTATTTCATCATTTTCGCGATATTTTTGAAATTTAACTGATGGAACCAACATCAATATTTTTTCTAAAAACTGGTACATCGGTTGGAAAAGTGTTTTTGAATATACGTAAATATTTTGAAAGCGTAGTCCTTGTTCATGTAGTAGAAGAGAGACAATTAAATTAGTTTTACCGCAATTAGAAGGACCGCAAATTATACAGCGAATTGTGTCGGGTAAAAGTTCACCGTGACGAAAACTACGATTGTTGCGATCTGAACAAACAACCTCCAACTGCAAGCTCTGAGCTTGTTTTACAAACTTCATATCTGTTCAAGATCAATTCAACCAATGCGCGCGTGTTGCAAGCATGGAATGCTTATTCAAAATGAGCAGAAGAGCAGATGGTTAACGTTAAACCTCGAGTGTGAGCAAATTCTGTTAGGTTGGGTTCCGTTGGGTTTGAGTTGCTGTTGGGCTGATGTATTCGTTGCGTTGATCGAGAGGTGAAACAGAATGCCCAATGCGATTTCAGGTGTAGGTTGAGCGTTATGTTGAACGCAAATGCTGATAGGTTACTGTTAGGTTGGTTACCGTTGGGTTTGGGTTGATTGTAGGTTGTGTGCAATTCATTGTATTATTGGGCTTCTGGATCACCACGAATGAGTGAGGGCGAAATTTTTCGCCCGATCGAATGAATGGTGGTCCAGAATGCCCAATAATATACTACTCAACAGGAGAAAGATACATTAAGATTTAACAAAGGTCGCAAACCAGGTAAAGCTTATAAAGACGGCGACTTGGTACGCGTAGAGAGACAAGTTGCACACGACGGTAAGTCACAAAAATTAGTAAACAAATACCAAGGTCCTTATCGCATAAAAAAAGTACTCCCTAACGACCGGTATCTCATAGAGGACACTCCCTTAACTAGAAAACAGGGTCGTCGCTACGAAAACGTGGTAGCTCTGGATAAGATTCAACCATGGCTTAACTTCGATAGAGATCTCGATAGTGACATTGATAGCGAAAGCTCTAGTACTGGTACTGACCATGAAGAGTAATTTTCTGTTTAATTAATTAATCAATGGGTCAAACTCAGGACGATTACAGGATTAGATGTTTATTTTATGTATAATAGCAAATTTTTATCAATATTATAGAAACGGATGGTAGTGACATCATGACACCATAAAATTCATATTAATCATTTATTGGTCTCTGTCCCTACAACTATTGTTAAATTCTGTTTAGTGTTACATGTATACTTAGGCATAATATCGGTTAATCGCCCTCAACTTTAATTAATGGGGCTCTATAATTAAGCATTTGTAGGAATTATATAAGCTCTCCTTTTTGTAGCGATGGGACTCGCTAAAACAGGATGGCCGAGCTGTAAGCTTATTATTTATTTATCATAAAATATCATTAATTAGGGCATGAATATATAATGTAGGTATTTAAAATACAATAATATAATAATGTATAATGCAAGTGCAAGTAACCATACAGTAGTTGTCTCTGTCGTAGGCGCAGAGCGCCATCTGTAATCGTTTGTATATGATTAATGGATGTTAGATCGTTAATTATTAAATTAAAGGATATTATCTCATTAGAAATTACTGATAAATATTGTTAAACAAGTTACATATAATATTACGTCAATTAATAATGTACACCACACTACTACCTCTCGGAAGTCATGAGTACAGCAGTTGTTTGACTAAAACCATAGAGCGTCATTAGTGTGACTACCGAGGGATGGTCGGGAGGGAGAATCGGAGTGTAGATCATTATCTAACTGGCAGCTGAGCAGCGCGGACGTAAGATAAGGTGTAACGCTAGTAGATGTTTCTAAGTGTCTTTAATTGCTACAACTGTACATCATAAGTGCTTAAATAATAAAAGTCACAATAATATTCGTGCCGTTTCACTTTCTGGAACTAACTCCTATACTAGTGACCGAGCTCCTTACAGTATGTACTCCCCTACAGTTATACATATGTCTACAGCGATTATTTTATTTGTTTTTTAAATAACGAACTAACACTACCACCGACAAACTAGTGACCGAGCTCCTTACAGTATGTACTCCCCTACAGTTATACATATGTCTACAGCGATTATTTTATTTGTTTTTTAAATAACGAACTAACACTACCACCGACAAACTAGTGACCGAGCTCCTTACAGTATGTACTCCCCTACAGTTATACATATGTCTACAGCGATTATTTTATTTGTTTTTTAAATAACGAACTAACACTACCACCGACAAACTAGTGACCGAGCTCCTTACAGTATGTACTCCCCTACAGTTATACATATGTCTACAGCGATTATTTTATTTGTTTTTTAAATAACGAACTAACACTACCACCGACAAACTAGTGACCGAGCTCCTTACAGTATGTACTCCCCTACAGTTATACATATGTCTACAGCGATTATTTTATTTGTTTTTTTCAAAGAAATGCCAACATCTGGTTTCTGAATGTAAGTTGCAACTATTTTGAGTACGTGTCAGTTGCAAAGAACTAAGAGCATGATCAGAATGGTTGTTAGTGGCCGTCCTCGCCGGAGGATAGCTGATGTATTCCAACTCAGCGCGGAGTAGAAAGTTTACCAAAAACTTAGAGTACAGCCAACCAAAAAATAATTGTTATTGTTATTGGCTCATTATAAAACGGCAAGGTTAATAACCATCACCCACAAGTCAACGTTATTGAGATTTTAGTGAAACTAGGATTTTATTTGTAAAAACTCATACCTGACGTTTTGGCTATACACAGTATCAGCAGTATCAGTGTTGAATTTGTTTATAATCTGGCGGGTTTCGGTCTTCCGAAGGTTATGTCACATTACGTGCTTGCGTTCTTTATCAGTTTAAACTTGGTTTAAACGTAACTACGAATTACTAAATAATTGTGATCATGGTGAAAATATAAGATTGTATAAAAAGTTTTAATTAAATAAATTAAAGCTCTTAAAAAAACATATAAAATTCAAAAACGTAGGTAAGTACAGTCAGCAGCAGAAGTGGCTAAACAACCGAAGCGGTCACATCACAATGATCTACACAGAATCTTATGTCTATAACAATAGAGCCGTGCTTAGATCATCGTGAACACGTCGGTCGCTTAGCTACTTTTGTTGTGACTATACCTACTCGCAAAAGGTGCTTGCGTTTTCGTTTTTCCATTCGGTATTATTCACGCAGACTGTACAGAAGCCGTATCGAAATGAAGTGGGCTTGTGAGAACGGGCGGGCACGTGCCGGGCCGCGGGCCGCCCGCGGGCCGAGCCTTGGACTGGCCTGGCGGGCGGCGGGCGGCGGGCGGCGGGCGGCGGGAACTTCGGCGATCCCGCGGGATGGCGCGACGTCGCCGCCGTCGCCATTCGAAGTCTCTGCTTTGATTTGTCCTTGATTTTTTCCCCTGAGACAATACAAAGGGTTTTCAATGGTGTCGAATAATGATTGAAATATTGTACCGATTTGTCACGTTTTACGGCAAGTAAAAAGCAGAATATAATCTGCAGGTTTTATATTAGTATACCTACTTCAATATAACTTGCTTAAACATCTCTCATTAACTCAAATCAAAGGCTATGAGCATTACTTACAAAATATTTAAAAATGATTATTTACATTAAATATCTAACTTAAGAAATAAAACAAAACGATGTTTTTGCATTATAATTTTTACATTATAGTGATTATAACACAAGAAGGATTTATCGTTTCTTAATTTTTCCAAAGTGGATAGCCTCAAATAGTCAGATCACTCTTACTGCAGACTCTTTATAAATAACTTTATTTAGACTTTGGACTTTGCTTAGTTGGAGTGAATGTATTTTTAAGATTATATAAGTCTCGTTACGTGAAATAAAACAATGTTTCTCCCCAGAGTTGTCCCTTGCCAAAATAAGGTTCCCAAAATGTTTCAGTTCAGTTTTTCCCAGCCCCTTATAAGAAGTTTACAGCTTTGTATACAGCATTGCAATTACATTAATACATCAGTAAATTTAATGCTCTTTTACATGTCATTTTTAGGGTTCCGTACCTCAAAAGGAAAAAACGGAACCGTTGTCCGTCTGTCTGTCTGTATGTCTGTCAAGACCCTTTTTCTCTGGAACGCGTTTAGGTAGCATGCTGAAATTAATATCAAATACTCAAGCCTGCCGTCGCTTCAAGCTGTGAAAAAATCAACCTTCTAAGTCAACGCAATCAAAAGATACCTACAGTCATTAAAAAGGCTATTTCCACACAAATTGCCGAAGTTACATTATCTCTTACAATACATAACCAAAGATGAATTGGGGCTCCGCGGCGGTAGTTTGGGGACCTGCGGCTAACAAATACAAGCACACTTGCATATTTCTCCAAGCGTGCGCCCTGCGCCCTCATCACGCAGCCTTATCTCAGCGGCGCCCGCGGCGACGACAGCGACGAGCGAATTCGCTATTCATTGCACGGTTGAGAAGCTCGCTTCACAGCGGTTAAGTAGTGAACACACGCAATGTATCACAAAAACGCGGCGCCGCCGGTCGCCCACAGTCATGGTAGGGGCTGTTAGGCAGCCTTATCTCGCATAACTCGGCATAACGGCGCGCGCGCAGTCGAGGCCGCCGATCGCTGCCGCTGATATGTACCCCGCCATATCGACAATCCTTATGGTTATGGACTACCACACTTCCGCACGGTACTATCAACATACAAAGTGGGTAAGCGGTTCCGTAATTTTTCTTTGTCTGAGGACCGCTTAGTGGAGCGTGGCGGGTTCGCCCGTGTTATGTGTGAGCAACGGGTGTCACTCTATCAATGAACTAAAATGTAAAAACACACAGCAGTATGGTTTGAGGGGACGTTAGCGGTTGCAGCTAACTTCTTCTATGAGTAGGTCATGTAAAACATAATTATTAAGTACTCGTATTTAACACATGTAGCAAATTGACTGTGGCATGTCGGGCTAAACTTGACTTTTGCTTGTGAGTGGTCCGTTTATACTTAATATTCAACTTTTTGGTTTTTTATGCTAATTTGCAAATGTTTTCCGTGATGGCGGCTTGATGCGTCATTAGCACGGCTCG
>CAVNVB010000048.1:5000-7500 GCA_963691665.1 Clepsis dumicolana
GTGGTGATAAGGTTAGGTTAGTATTGCATCAAACTACCCAGAAATACATAATTATGCGTGCGTGCGAGCGAGCGAGCAAGACTAGTCTGAGCAGAAGCGACTCGGATAGGTTAGGTTCAGAAGGCTAAGGCGGGAGCGAAGCGGAGCGTAGCTCCCGCCTTAGCCGTCGGTGTTAGGTTTTTTTTTTAATAGCCCGGAAAAAAAATCGTTCTTTTCGTACTGTTTTGTATAAAAATAATAATAATTCAAAACAATACAAAAAAAAAAAAATATTTAATAAAATTATTCTTCAGTAGGTGAAATAAGTACCTAAGTAATTTTTGAGATATAAAATATTTATTTGCTATTCGGGCCCATACCTACTAAATGTTATAAATTTGATTCAGGATTCCTGATACACAGTACCGGTTCGCGTTCCTCTCGTACTGAGCAGTATTACCCAGCTCACGTTCCCTTTTGGTGGGTGAACAATCCAACGCTTGGCGAATTTTGCTTCGCAATGATAGGAAGAGCCGACATCGAAAGACGATTCGCGTTATAAAAAGGGGAGTTTAATAAAAAACGAAAAACGCAACACACACAATAACACTTTTAATTACTTAGTTATCTTTGTTATAATATCTTTGTTTATTACTTACAGACAATGAAAGGCATTTTGAATGTCACCTCTGACATTCTTCACTAAGCTGGGAAGATGAGTGAGGAACGAGATGGAAGATGCGGAGATGACACAGGAAAGGGTTTTTTTCCTGTGAATCGCTTTAAATAAATTGTGGTAATGTAGTAACGCAAGATATGCGACTAAATGAAAAAACGAAAAATTCAAAACAATAAAAAAATTAAAAATAAACTATCTAGTTATCCGGGCTATTAAAAAAAAAAAACCTAACACCGATGGCTAAGGCGGGAGCTACGCTCCGCTTCGCTCCCGCCTTAGCCTTCTGAACCTAACCTATCCGAGTCGCTTCTGCTCAGACTGGTCTTGCTCGCTCGCTTCGCTCGCTCGCATGTACATGCGAAGTAAATTTCGGACAGTCAAAAACATGCCAAAGGGGACCTGTAGGGGAATGTATTTTTGATTTTGATTTACGGCCACGGCCACGGCCGCGGCCGCCACGCGTAACGCGTCGCCTCCGTCGATCCCTATGGCGGTGGACGCGAGCGATGCGCACTTGATTGTGCGTTCGTCGTTTGCGTGCTGTGGCCTGTTGTAATGCGAGCTGAGAGACGTTGTTGTTTTTTTTAGAGCAGCAGTGTGACAGACTTATCAGCGAAAATATATACATGCGCGTTTGTTATTCTTGTCATCTCTCACTCTCTCAAAAAATACTGCCTTTGGTACGACCAGAGGGTAGCGTTTGTTTGTTTGGTGTTTGGGGGGTGGCAGAAGAGCGCGCGCAGAGAGAGAGATATAAGGAGGAGATCGTTCGCGACTCTTATCTCGTTTTTGTCGCCGTCACTAAAACGGCTGCGGGTGATGGCGCTCCCTGTCGCCGGGCGTTTTGTGCACACTTTGCGCGACAGTGTTAGAGGTGATACACC
Organism: Clepsis dumicolana; assembly: GCA_963691665.1. Taxonomy (NCBI): domain Eukaryota; kingdom Metazoa; phylum Arthropoda; class Insecta; order Lepidoptera; family Tortricidae; genus Clepsis; species Clepsis dumicolana. The sequence goes on from CAVNVB010000048.1 coordinate 6,543, forward strand.
CGGTATCGTCCCACGGAGGACGTGCAGTGATTATTTTGTGCCTGGTCGTAGAAGAATGTTCATATTTGGGCGCTCGTAACGCGCGCTCGTAACGAGTGGAAAAACGACTTTAAGTTTAATTTCCAACGAAAAATAATAAACGGCACGTCGCGCGCGCTCTCGGACAAGTGAAGAGAGACGCGCGGCTACGTCGCGCTCGTAGAAGCGCGTTTTCGTAACGATACAACGTAACGTTGATCGTTCTAAACGACAGCTCCCTGGTTGATCCTGCCAGTAGTTATATGCTTGTCTCAAAGATTAAGCCATGCATGTCTCAGTGCAAGCCGTATTAAGGCGATACCGCGAATGGCTCAATATATCAGTTTTGGTTCCTTAGATCTTGCTCAGTTACTTGGATAACTGTGGTAATTCTAGAGCTAATACATGCAATCAGAACTCTGACCAGTGATGGGATGAGTGCTTTTATTAGATCAAAACCAATCGGCGGAGGGCCTCGCGTCCGAAGTCGTAACATTTTGATGAATCTGGATAACTTTTGCAGATCGCACGGTCCAGTACCGGCGACGCATCTTTCAAATGTCTGCCTTATCAACTTTCGATGGTAGTTTCTGCGACTACCATGGTTGTCACGGGTAACGGGGAATCAGGGTTCGATTCCGGAGAGGGAGCCTGAGAAACGGCTACCACATCCAAGGAAGGCAGCAGGCGCGCAAATTACCCACTCCCGGCACGGGGAGGTAGTGACGAAAAATAACGATACGGGACTCTTACGAGGCCTCGTAATCGGAATGAGTACACTTTAAATATTTTAACGAGGAACAATTGGAGGGCAAGTCTGGTGCCAGCAGCCGCGATAACTCCAGCTCCAATAGCGTATACTAAAATTGTTGCGGTTAAAAAGCTCGTAGTTGCATTTGTGCTGCGCGCTGTCGGTGCACCGCATCCGCGGTGATACTGA
>CAVNVB010000048.1:15000-17500 GCA_963691665.1 Clepsis dumicolana
CGCAAGATATGCGACTAAATGAAAAAACGAAAAATTCAAAACAATAAAAAAATTAAAAATAAACTATCTAGTTATCCGGGCTATTAAAAAAAAAAAACCTAACACCGATGGCTAAGGCGGGAGCTACGCTCCGCTTCGCTCCCGCCTTAGCCTTCTGAACCTAACCTATCCGAGTCGCTTCTGCTCAGACTGGTCTTGCTCGCTCGCTTCGCTCGCTCGCATGTACATGCGAAGTAAATTTCGGACAGTCAAAAACATGCCAAAGGGGACCTGTAGGGGAATGTATTTTTGATTTTGATTTACGGCCACGGCCACGGCCGCGGCCGCCACGCGTAACGCGTCGCCTCCGTCGATCCCTATGGCGGTGGACGCGAGCGATGCGCACTTGATTGTGCGTTCGTCGTTTGCGTGCTGTGGCCTGTTGTAATGCGAGCTGAGAGACGTTGTTGTTTTTTTTAGAGCAGCAGTGTGACAGACTTATCAGCGAAAATATATACATGCGCGTTTGTTATTCTTGTCATCTCTCACTCTCTCAAAAAATACTGCCTTTGGTACGACCAGAGGGTAGCGTTTGTTTGTTTGGTGTTTGGGGGGTGGCAGAAGAGCGCGCGCAGAGAGAGAGATATAAGGAGGAGATCGTTCGCGACTCTTATCTCGTTTTTGTCGCCGTCACTAAAACGGCTGCGGGTGATGGCGCTCCCTGTCGCCGGGCGTTTTGTGCACACTTTGCGCGACAGTGTTAGAGGTGATACACCCGGTATCGTCCCACGGAGGACGTGCAGTGATTATTTTGTGCCTGGTCGTAGAAGAATGTTCATATTTGGGCGCTCGTAACGCGCGCTCGTAACGAGTGGAAAAACGACTTTAAGTTTAATTTCCAACGAAAAATAATAAACGGCACGTCGCGCGCGCTCTCGGACAAGTGAAGAGAGACGCGCGGCTACGTCGCGCTCGTAGAAGCGCGTTTTCGTAACGATACAACGTAACGTTGATCGTTCTAAACGACAGCTCCCTGGTTGATCCTGCCAGTAGTTATATGCTTGTCTCAAAGATTAAGCCATGCATGTCTCAGTGCAAGCCGTATTAAGGCGATACCGCGAATGGCTCAATATATCAGTTTTGGTTCCTTAGATCTTGCTCAGTTACTTGGATAACTGTGGTAATTCTAGAGCTAATACATGCAATCAGAACTCTGACCAGTGATGGGATGAGTGCTTTTATTAGATCAAAACCAATCGGCGGAGGGCCTCGCGTCCGAAGTCGTAACATTTTGATGAATCTGGATAACTTTTGCAGATCGCACGGTCCAGTACCGGCGACGCATCTTTCAAATGTCTGCCTTATCAACTTTCGATGGTAGTTTCTGCGACTACCATGGTTGTCACGGGTAACGGGGAATCAGGGTTCGATTCCGGAGAGGGAGCCTGAGAAACGGCTACCACATCCAAGGAAGGCAGCAGGCGCGCAAATTACCCACTCCCGGCACGGGGAGGTAGTGACGAAAAATAACGATACGGGACTCTTACGAGGCCTCGTAATCGGAATGAGTACACTTTAAATATTTTAACGAGGAACAATTGGAGGGCAAGTCTGGTGCCAGCAGCCGCGGTAACTCCAGCTCCAATAGCGTATACTAAAATTGTTGCGGTTAAAAAGCTCGTAGTTGCATTTGTGCTGCGCGCTGTCGGTGCACCGCATCCGCGGTGATACTGACACGTTTGCGGAGCATATCGTCGGTGAGCCGGCGGTCAAACGCCGGTTCAATATCAAAATCCTATCGCGATGCTCTTCAGTGAGTGTCGAGGTGGGCCGACAATTTTACTTTGAACAAATTAGAGTGCTCAAAGCGGGCTCAAAATGCTGCTTGAATATTTCGTGCATGGAATAATAGAATATGATCTCGGTTCTATTTTGTTGGTTTTCAGAACTCCGAGGTAATGATTAATAGGGATAACTGGGGGCATTCGTATTGCGACGTTAGAGGTGAAATTCTTGGATCGTCGCAAGACGAACATCAGCGAAAGCATTTGCCAAAGGTGTTTTCATCAATCAAGAACGAAAGTTAGAGGTTCGAAGGCGATTAGATACCGCCCTAGTTCTAACCGTAAATATGTCATCTAGCGATCCGCCGACGTTACTACAATGGCTCGGCGGGCAGCTTCCGGGAAACCAAAGATTTTGGACTCCGGGGGGAGTATGGTTGCAAAGCTGAAACTTAAAGGAATTGACGGAAGGGCACCACCAGGAGTGGAGCCTGCGGCTTAATTTGACTCAACACGGGAAATCTCACCAGGCCCGGACACCGGAAGGATTGACAGATTAACAGCTCTTTCTTGATTCGGTGGGTGGTGGTGCATGGCCGTTCTTAGTTGGTGGAGCGATTTGTCTGGTTAATTCCGGTAACGAACGAGACTCTAGCCTGCTAAATAGGCGTCGTCATTTAGGTGCGCGCGGCCGTTCGCGGTCGTGCAACTCACTGGCGGCGTATTAAAATTCTTCT
>CAVNVB010000049.1:0-10646 GCA_963691665.1 Clepsis dumicolana
CGGTTGAGGCTAACAGTAGTATATTATTGGGCATTCTGGACCACCATTCATTCGATCGGGCGAAAAATTTCGCCCTCACTCATTCGTGGTGATCCAGAAGCCCAATAATACAATGAATTGCACACAACCTACAATCAACCCAAACCCAACGGTAACCAACCTAACAGTAACCTATCAGCATTTGCGTTCAACATAACGCTCAACCTACACCTGAAATCGCATTGGGCATTCTGTTTCACCTCTCGATCAACGCAACGAATACATCAGCCCAACAGCAACTCAAACCCAACGGAACCCAACCTAACAGAATTTGCTCACACTCGAGGTTTAACGTTAACCATCTGCTCTTCTGCTCATTTTGAATAAGCATTCCATGCTTGCAACACGCGCGCATTGGTTGAATTGATCTTGAACAGATATGAAGTTTGTAAAACAAGCTCAGAGCTTGCAGTTGGAGGTTGTTTGTTCAGATCGCAACAATCGTAGTTTTCGTCACGGTGAACTTTTACCCGACACAATTCGCTGTATAATTTGCGGTCCTTCTAATTGCGGTAAAACTAATTTAATTGTCTCTCTTCTACTACATGAACAAGGACTACGCTTTCAAAATATTTACGTATATTCAAAAACACTTTTCCAACCGATGTACCAGTTTTTAGAAAAAATATTGATGTTGGTTCCATCAGTTAAATTTCAAAAATATCGCGAAAATGATGAAATACTAAGCCCGCATGAAGCTGAGAACAATTCAATTATCATATTTGATGATGTTGCATGCGAAAATCAAAATAATATAAGGGATTACTTTGCAATGGGAAGGCATAAAAATATTGACAGCTTCTACTTAAATCAAACTTACAGTAAAATACCTAAACAATTAATAAGGGACAATGCTAACTTAATCATCCTTTTTAAACAAGATGAAGTTAATTTACGTCATGTTTATGACGAGCACGTTGGAACTGATATGTCTTGGTCACAGTTTCGGGAAATGTGTGCAAAAATATGGAGCGTACCTTTTAGCTACTTGGTTGTAAACAAGGACTGTGCTAGAAATTCAGGATGTTATAGAATGGGATTTGATACATTTATCGTTTTGGATTAACCGTGTTACTTAACCAGTTTCATTTTCAAGAAACTTTTATTGCATCATGGGAATCCATCGAGATCAGACATGAATCATAAAATAAACACCGAGAAAACTTTAAAAGAAAAAGTACTTCAGTCTGCCGATGCTGTCAAAAAGAAGGTTAAACTACTTCGTGATATGAAAAATAACAACAATATGATTTTGGAATCAGTCTTTAAACCAATAACAGACCCGCTTAATGAAATGGTTAAAAGTAACGACAATAAATACTATAACACTAATGAAACCGATTTTGATGAAGACATATTTAAGTGGCAAAAGGCGCCAAAAACATTAAAATTTAGTCCTAATGAAGGGAAGAGAAGTAGTATTAATAATCAAACAATCGTACGAAATTTTTCCGAAACGACTTCAAATAATGATGATGAGGTATCAAATAGAGACGAAAACAGACAAGATGGTGATGATGACATGTTATGTGAAAGTGACAACAATGATGTCTTGGAATCAACAAATGATACTTCATTTAAGACTACCGGTTCATATGCATCTCCTCGCGAAGACCCTGCATGGCAAAAACAATACAACACCGACTTGGACATTCCTTTTGGCATACGAACAGAACGCGATAAGCTTATGTTAGGATCTTGTTTAGTTTCCGTTAGTGGCGAAAAACTCAAAGTAAATGGACGTACTTACAATTTAACACCAGGTTTATATGATTTGTTATTTAAGAAGTTGCCTGATTTAGGTATCATAACTGAAGACGATAAACGTTATTATAAAATGTTGCTACTAGAAACGAATGTCCATAGACGAGATTTTGATCCCAATAAACCAATAAAAAGTAACAAAGGTCAGAAATATTTATACATTATAAAACCGCTTTTCAAATTATCGAAACAACGTTCAATAAGCGAAGATTTATGTACTTACGGCAAAGGACTACCAACAATGAAAAAAGTTAAAAGAGATGTTTCATATGTCTATTGGGATAATCCAAACGAATTAGTTGAAAGATTGAAATTACTCATTGCTTCCCGTGATGCCGGTAACACAGGATTAGACAATGAAATAATATCAATTGTAGAAGAACTTCGTGAAGCGGGCTTGGTTAATCAATGATATATAAAACTGGTATTTTACTTTTACCATCAGTCGAAGCCGGAAATTTGATGATACATAAGTGCATAAAAATAAGAAGTGAAAATGAACATAGACAAATTCGGTCATCATGTTCATAAACGTTTGCGTGTATGTGAAGTTTTTGAACTTAACAATAAAACTTTGCTGCGTTCTGATGATGGCGATTTCGATCTACAATCATCGCGATTAAAGGGGGTAGCGGATCCTTTGACACCCAATGATGCAGCTAATAAGCAATATGTCGATCAGCTCGTCCAGGACACTTACGAGAAGAAGCATCTAGATTCTTTATTTAAAACTATAAATTCTCAAATTCATCAGCTTGCAAATCAGTTGAAAATAAACTTTTATACAAAAAGGGACATAGACAATATTTTAAGTAATTTCAAAGATGACAAAAGAACAAGTCGTGAATGAAATCCATAGATCGGCCCGAAAAAATTTCAAGCGTCGCGCAGTTATATTAAAAGGAATTGATGATTTGTGGCAAGCAGATTTAATTGACTTACAGAATTTACATACTGTAAATAAGGGATATAAATACATTTTAGTTGTTATTGATACATTTTCAAAGTACACGTGGTGTATTCCTACGAAATCTAAAACTAAAACAGAAGTAAAAAATGCATTTGAACTAATTATCAAGTCGACCAAACGAATACCTAGAAACTTACAGACAGACTTTGGAAAAGAATTTTACAATGATCAATTCGATTGTTATGTGAAATCCTTAAAAATAAATCATTATTCCACGTATTCAGTTAAAAAGGCGTCTATTGTTGAAAGGGTAATAAAAACGCTCAAGAACAAACTTTACAAATATTTCAGTTTCATCGGGAACTACAAATGGCTTGGAAAACCTTTCGATGAGATAGTTCAATCTTATAATCAAACTGTGCATAGCACAACAAAATTTAGCCCAAATGAGGTGAATTTTAATAATGAAGCCGAAGTAAAGAAAAACATAGATAAATCACAATCCAATCGGCGTTTTAAATTAAATATTTTTAATGTAGGAGATCATGTGCGTATAAGCAAGTACAAAAGCGTCTTTCATAAAGGTTATACGCCTAATTGGTCAACTGAGCTATTTACTATTAAAAAGGTGAATCACACTCGTCCTGTTACTTACCATATTGAAGACCAACGAAAAAACTCAATACTCGGTACATTTTATGAACAAGAACTGCAAAAAACTAAGTATCCAGACGTTTACCTCATCGAAAAGGTAATCAAAAAAAGAGGGAAAAAATTGTATGTTAAGTGGTTAGGACTTAACGATAGCGAAAACAGCTGGATCGACAGAAATGCCATTGTATAAATATATTTAAAAACTTTCTCGCGCTAAGTCATTAACTTTTGGGATATGAAAGGAAGAGGACTTCTAAACAGTATTATTAATCACTTACCGTTTGAACTGCACTTACCTGGCTACAATTATTGCGGACCAGGCACAAAATTGCATAAGCGATTGCAAAGAGGTGATAAAGGAGTTAATGAATTGGACAACGCGTGTATGCAACACGATATAGCATACGATAAATATTCTGACCTAACAGACCGACATCGTGCAGATTTTGAACTCTATAAAATGGCTAAACAAAGATTGAAGTCAAAAGGTGTTGGAAAAGGAGAAAAACTTGCGTCTTGGATAGTTAGCAAAGTGATGAAATCTAAAATGAAAGCTGGTGCAGGGATAAAATCATTTAAGCATTTTGTTTCTAAGATACGTACCGAATTGAAAAAAAACAAATCTAAAAAAGAAGGCACTGCAGTCAGTCGAGCTTTTGCTGCAGCGAGTAAAGTATTTCTTAATAACAATACGAGTAAAATGAGAGTTCCTCGATTAATACCGATTCCTAAAACTGGAGGTATATTGCCACTAATACCTATTTTCGCGGGACTTTCTGCGTTAGGGTCATTGGCAGGAGGAGCTGCTGGGATCGCTAAAGCTGTTGGTGACTACAAAGCTGCAAAAAAGAGCTTATCCGAATCAGAACGTCATAATAAAATGATGGAATCTATTGCATTAGGTAAAGGGTTGTACATTAAACAGTATAGAAATGGAAAGGGTTTGTGTTTAAAACGATTAAAAAACTAAATAAAAGGCTACCCAGACGTGCTCTTACAAATGTTGATATTTTAAAACATTCAACAGATATTCCTTATTTTCGTGGTGTTTACATGAGAGACAAATTGCCAAACCGTCCAAAAAGAGTAGAATGTGCAATCGTAAATTTAGATAGTTCTAAAAACCAAGGGACTCACTGGGTAGCCTATGTCAAAGATAATAATCATTGTGAATATTTTAATAGTTATGGTGATCTTCAACCGCCGCTAGAATTAATAAAATATTTGAAAAATTATAATATTTCATACAATTATAATATTTATCAAAAATTCGATACTGTTAATTGCGGACATTTATGTTTAAAATATTTAAAAAAATATTGGAATAACCGTTTAAATATCTCTGAACAATAAATAGCTTCTCATTCTCACGATGTCTTTCACTTTGTCCATAACGGGATCCTCCTCTACCCTGATTACGAATCACTCGCCAGCTCTTCAACTAGATGGTGAATATGAATGCGGGTTGCTATACTTGTCGACATTTAACTCGATACCTAATATTGACAACCGAAATAATAAGTTTTATTATGGTGATAACGAAGTAGTAGAAATTCCTGAAGGGTCATATGAACTTCAAGATCTTGATGATTATCTTAAAAGACATCTCCAAGGTTGCACCTTTACACTGACATGCAATAATAATACGCTAAAAACATCTATATTGTGTTCCAAAAACGTCTATTTTAAAAAACCAAATTCGATTGGTAAGTTACTTGGTTTTGGAGAAGAAACAGTTCAGGCGAATATATTAACTGAGTCCCCTTTTCCCGTGTCCATTCTGTCTACAACTATAGTACGAGTTGAATGTGACATCGTGAGCGGGTCATTTATAAACGGAAAACCTAGTCATATAATTCATGAATTTGTGCCAAATGTACCGCCTGGTTACCGGATTATAGAAACACCTAAAAATGTTATATATTTTCCTGTTACTCAAAACAGCTTAAACGCTCTTATAATAAGAATACTGGATATAAACGATAATTTAGTGAATTTACGTGGCGAAGAGATTCAGATATATTTACATCTCAGAAAAAAATGATAGACTTTAATAAATGTACGGTCTCAAACAGCAAAGCCGTTAGTGCTCATTGTGCTATCAAGAAAAGAAGACCTAAAGGACAACTAACGAAGGAAAACAAACAGTTTTTAAAAAACATAGGATTATTAAAATGAGTATACTAAACTTATCAGACTCCTTTAGCTTTGATAGCACGATTGAAAGTTTCGAATATCATTCGTATAAACCGTACGTAACAAGTTTCAATTTAAATGATGAAATCCGTATACCTATCAACCAGCAAGATCTATACGTATTACCATCAGCGAGTACTTTATACATAGAGGGTACTATAGAAGTATTCAACAGAGAAACAAAAGCGAAGGTGTCCAGTGTTCATTTTACAAATAACCCTATACTTCATTTATTTCAAGATATTCGATATGAGCTGAATGGGATTGAAATAGATAAAATTAAAAACGCTGGGGTCACAACAACAATAAAATCTCTTGTGTCGATGAATGAACTTGAATCATCGATGTCAAAGTTATGGGGCTGGGATGTTGATGGCACAAAAATTACGCATGGATCATTTTCTGTGTCAATTCCTTTAAATAAGATTCTTGGCTTCGCAGAGGATTATAACAAAATTATTATTAACTGTAAGCATGAACTTATTCTTTTACGATCCAATACTAATTTAAATAGCGTAAAACTGAACACAAATGAGTATATAGGTAACATAACTATATCTAAAATAGTATGGCGCATGCCGCACATTAAGGTTTCTGATCGTGAAAGATTAAGTTTGCTTAAATATTTGGAAAGAGATCGAGCTATTCAGGTAGCATTTAGGAACTGGGATCTGTACGAATACCCGCTTTTACCTAAAACATCAAAACATTCTTGGGCCGTCAAAACTTCGTCTCAAGTTGAAAAACCTCGATATGTTATAATTGGATTAAAAACAAACAGGAAAAATGTTGCTGATAAAGATATATCGCGTTTTGATCATTGTAATTTGCGTGACGTTAAAGTTTTTTTAAATTCAAATTATTTTCCTTATGAAAACTTGAATGTCAGTTTCTCGGCTCAAAAATTTGCTATATTATATGAACAGTACGCTAAATTCCAACAGTCTTATTATAACCGCAGCCAAGCACCGTTGTTGAATCCACAAGACTTTATAAATAAAGCACCTCTGTTTGTTATCGACTGTTCTCGTCAAAATGAAACCTTAAAAACGGGTTCAGTCGATGTGCGGATTGAATTAGAGTGTGACACAGATATCCCTGACAATACCGCGGCTTATTGTCTTATTTTGAATGATAGTATTATAGAATATAAGCCGTTGACCAATATAACAAAGAAGATATCATGAAACTAGACCATCTATTCGTAGATGTTCAGGGGTTTAAATCATCTAAAAATGAATTTATTATTAAAGAATTTGCATACAGTACCTATGAACACACGCAGGCGTATTTAATAAAACCTCCATATTCATTTTCTACGTTATCAGAAAACGAAAAAAGGCATGTGAAATGGATAGAGAGAAACCTTGGCATTATGTGGCGTGAGGGGTATATCGACCACAGAGAATTTAAGAGAATGATTCATAATTTCTTGGAAGGCAAAAAAATATATGTAAAAGGTTTTGAAAAAATTAAGTGGATTAATGATTTATGTGCTGATTGTACTGTAATAGACTTGGGAGAGAAAGGTTGTTCTAATTTTCAATTAATGTATAAAAAGTATTGTATCGACAACAGCTCTTATAATTGTCTACATCATAAAAAAGCTTGTGCCTTAAAAAACGTTATATGTCTTAAAAAATATTATTTCGATATTATGCATATTTAACATTGTAATAAATTATACCTAATTTTCAAAAATAAATATTTACGTTTAATCATTTTTTTATTTTTTAACCCAGTCAAAATTAGTTATCATTTATTTTGAACGAAGACTTTTTATATTAACCCATTTTTAAATAATTGAATTTGTTTGTTTAAAAATATGAAATAAATGATAACGATTCATACCTGTGGCTAATAATAGTGTTAATCTATTTAAGCGATATTTACTGAAAAGATTTTTCTTGTGCATTTAATCATGATAATTTTATTTTCGTTTGAATTATTGCTTTATTGACATACTTACAAAAAAAATCTTTCCTGTTGACGTATCGCTTAATCAAAGGAATAAAACAAGAAAATTGTTGACCATATTTATTTTCAAAATTATATACAAAAACAGTAAAAACATTAATAACTAACACTATATCCGCACAACTTCTTGGATATCTTATTTATTACACTTTCTGTACTGTCTATTATCTCATCGTATCCGTCACTTGCCACATACTGCGCACTGAGCATAACGTTTTCACCGGTTTCGTCGTTTTGATCCGGCGCGGAGTCACTTATGTTAATTATTTGGATTTTGACAAGTCTGTTCCCCTTAGTTGCTTCATTGTTTATAACGAACGACGGCGGGTGACCTCGTACACTTCTCTTTACCACTTTGTTTAGCCTTAGTTTTGGTTTACTAGACTTGGTTTTCGTTTTGGCACTTGCAATTTTTTTTACAAATTCACTGACTTCTTCTTCTTCTTCATCTTCTCGGAATCCTAATGGACCCTGTGCATATTGCGAAAACATGATTTGAGTGTCTTGCGTTCCTTCCATATTCTGAAACAAAAGAAATCAAATAAATAAACGCATCTGGCAACACATATGAGCATTTTCATACGCTTACAAAACAATAATAGCAACAAAATAATACGAATAAATATTAAATAATGCCAATTTTACTTACCGAATCGGGAATGGATCAGCTCGTCTTAATTTTCAAAACTTTGGAACGACTTTACTCAGTTATGAATGTAGAGTGCAGAATGATAACTTACTATAACAGCCGCTATTTATAATTACAGTAATTTCATGCGTCAGCAAATTAAATTAACACGCGCTTCGGAGCATGCGGTGCATACCGCCGCGCTGCTTAATGCCGATCAAATTACAACGACACGTAAGGACTTGTTATAATTGGTACCAAATGCAATAAATGTGAATAGGTATATTTCACGTGTCAGCAAATTACCTTAGCACGGGCTGCATGCCGCCGCGCTGCTTAAGACACGTAAGGACATGTTTTAATTGATACCCAATGCAATAAACGAGGATAGGTATTATTTGCCTGTTCAACAGAACATGATTTTACTTACCATTATCAAAATATTACATTTAAAATTAAGCCTGAGCCCTGAGCTTTTTGATGACGGAAAACATCGTCAGGAAACCTCCGAAGCGAGAAAACTCAATTTCAACTCAAGTAAAATGTGTTTTCAGTCGGTATCCTCGCAGTCTATATATACTTAGGTGGGTGAAAGAAAAAAAGAAAACAAATGTTAATAACACTTCATATTTATTTATTAAAAAAAAAGAACAAACCATACAATTTACAAATCAATGTGTAATTATAAAAAATAAAGTACTTAATGATAATCTACTTATTTGGTATAGTCAGCGTCAAAAGTCGCTCATCTGGTCGTAGAGCGAAAAGGTACAAAAGTGATGAGCGGCTTTTGACGCTGACCCTACAACATACATAATTATAATTTTACAATAACGTAAGTACTCAACGTATTTTATTTTATTAAACACATTCTAATTTTTTATTACCCATTGGGTGCCTACGAAATAAAATTACAGCTCGAGGAAAGGTCGCTTAGATAACTACTGTACTAGAAAATAGACTCATGTCCCCAAGATTTGGTTGAAATTTTGTCTGATAATATATGTCGTTTATCGTCTTTGTTAGATAAAGCAACTTTATTGACAGATTGAGTGAAGATCTCGTGCCTAATCGATTTAAATAATATGTGTTTTTTCCGAACTATTTTATCATTGAATAACACATCCCGATAATCATTTAATGTTAACTCTTGAACTGCTGGTTTTTTTATTCCTTTAGCCTTTTTGATAAGAGATTTATCACTTTTGATACAGTATAGTTTAGAACGTAACCCTATAAACTCGGTAATAAGTTCTCCTCCTAACTCATCTTTGAATAACCCAGGAATCTTCTTGTTACGTAAAGGTATTTGCAAATCATTTACAGGGTTATAATTGCTTGTGTCAAAAAAGTTTAAAAAAATATTTTTTAAATCGCTGTAAAAGTCTGCAGTTTCGATTTTGTAAATAAAACTGTCGGTATCAGTGTAGCACAGAGTAACTTGATCTTGGTAGTGTTTTTTTATTACCGTGTAGTGAAATTGGTACATATGACTTTTAGAAAGTTCTAATACAGAGAATCCTACGTAGATTGGTTTATCTAAAATTACTTTTTCAGGCTTCATTTGTACGACAACCAAATTTTCAGACAACACTGTTGCACTATGGAAATTCGGTTTGGCAATTAATTTGTTAGCACAAGTAAACTTTTTTGTTTTGTTTTGACGGTCGTGCCACTTATTTACTAATTTGACGTCAACTCGCCGCTCACTGTCTTCAAGAGTTTTCCCAAAAACTGAGTTATTCATTAATTTAAAAAGGTCTTGTTGGAAAGGAGTAGTAGCTTTTTTTCTCAGTTCTGTATTTAAATGAATATACTGTTTTAAGAATGGACTTTGACGAAACCTTATAACGCGATGGATTTTATCAAGAGTTAAGCCGTTGCGTAAACATGTTTTCAGATGGACGTAATGAATGACGTATTCGTATTTGTTATATAAATTTGGGATCAATTTGGTCGTTTTTCCTCCTGGAGGAATAAATTTTTGTGCGCAAAATGGATAGTCGTTATGGTTATGGTGTAAATTTTCCGGATATAGCAAGTCAACTTCCAGAATAAATCCAAATGGAGCATCATCTTCGACAGACAAAATATCTAGTTGGGCAATTTCATGATGATCTAGAAAACTAAAATTAGACATGGGCAACGATTGACACATACTGTAACCATATAAGTTATTGCAATCGATATATACTAAAAACGAGTCTGGTTTATTCATGTCATAAGTTTCCATGTACTTATTATTAGCCTGAGCATATCTGGTCGAACACATGCAAATACCACCTCTTATTCCTTTTTGTATGAGTCGAATTATTTCTAATTCGGATATCAATTCAAGCTTAACTCCGGTTTTTAATAACATAGCATCAAACGATAAGCTTGGAGCAGTTAAATAGAATGCCGGATCTAAATGATAATTTAACTTGCAAATGAACCGAAAGTTCTCAAAAATATCTGATAAAAGCAACACATCAGTTT
>CAVNVB010000050.1:0-5000 GCA_963691665.1 Clepsis dumicolana
AACGAGATTCCCACTGTCCCTATCTACTATCTAGCGAAACCACAGCCAAGGGAACGGGCTTGGGAGAATCAGCGGGGAAAGAAGACCCTGTTGAGCTTGACTCTAGTCTGGCATTGTAAGGAGACATGAGAGGTGTAGCATAAGTGGGAGGTCGTCTCGCGCGATCGACGCTGAAAAACCACTACTTTCATTGTTTCATTACTTACTCGGTTGGGCGGAAGCGGTGCGCGGTCGATTATATCGGCGTGCGCACGGTGTTTCGTTCCAAGCGTGCAGAGTGGCGCAGTGTCGGAAACGGCATTGCGCCGTACAACTCCCGCGTGATCCGGTTCGAGGACACTGTCAGGCGGGGAGTTTGGCTGGGGCGGTACATCTGTCAAAGAATAACGCAGGTGTCCTAAGGCCAGCTCAGCGAGGACAGAAACCTCGCGTAGAGCAAAAGGGCAAAAGCTGGCTTGATCCAGATGTTCAGTACGCATAGGGACTGCGAAAGCACGGCCTATCGATCCTTTAGTATAAAGAGTTTTTAGCAAGAGGTGCCAGAAAAGTTACCACAGGGATAACTGGCTTGTGGCGGCCAAGCGTTCATAGCGACGTCGCTTTTTGATCCTTCGATATCGGCTCTTCCTATCATTGCGAAGCAAAATTCGCCAAGCGTTGGATTGTTCACCCATCAAAAGGGAATGTGAGCTGGGTTTAGACCGTCGTGAGACAGGTTAGTTTTACCCTACTGATGGCCCGTCGTTGCGATAGTAATACTGCTCAGTACGAGAGGAACCGCAGTTTCGGACATTTGGTTCATGCACTCGGCCGAGCGGCCGGTGGTGCGAAGCTACCATCCGCGGGATTATGCCTGAACGCCTCTAAGGCCGAAGCCAGCCTAGCCGAATCCGGCAAGGATATGCTCACTGTGGAGCCCCGAGAGTCGGGAGGCTCTAAACAATGTGACTTTACTAGTCGCGCTTTACTCGTAAGGTGCGACGTCGAAGCCCATTCGGATCTCGGAGATCGGTGCAGTACGGTTCAACACGTGCATCACGGCTCCGCGGGTCCTAACATAACTCAGTTCGATGTCGGGGCTCGGAATAGTCTGTAGACGACTTCCGTTCCTGGCGGGGTGTTGTGCTCGGTAGAGCAGCGTCGTGCTGCGATCTGTTGAGACTCGGCCCTACGCCAGGTGATTCGTCCGCGGACGATGTTATGGCGTCATCTCTGACAGCTCTGACTCAATCTATTGTATAACGTGAACCGGCATTCGTTATTTCTGTCGAAATTTTTATAACGCGAACCGGTACTGTGATCTTTTTTCATTCGTTTTTTTATTCAACTTTCCTCCTCTTTTCTTGGCCGCACGCTATGATGATATAGTAAACACTTAGCACAATATTATATAACGCTAACCGGTACTGTGATTTTTTTTTTTTTTATAACGCGAACCGGTACTGTGATCTTTTTTTTTTTATAACGCGAACCGGTACTGTGATCTTTTTTTTTTTTTTTTTATAACGCGAACCGGTACTGTGATCTTTTTTCTTTCGTTTTTTAATAAACTTTCCTCCTCTTTTCTTGGCCGCACGCTATGATGACAATGTATATTATTAATTTTGTTTTCCATAACTTTACTACGCCACAGATTCATTTAACCACAATGTTATCTGGAAACGAACGAACAACGAAAAAGGCCGTTTGAACATTCATTTAGAAAATAGCGTATCGGTACTCAAAGGTCACAAATGGAAGCTAATTCGCCTCCTACTCACATCTCTGACCGTTAATAAAATAAGTCATAAAAACAAAATCAGACTAACCTTTGACTCCAATAGTGACAGCGTTATGCGAAACAGCCAGCACGGCACTCTCGCCCGGCGGAACCGTCATTATACCAGATGCAAATTATTATTTTTTTACACTTTCAATGTGTGGCTTAAGTTAGAATTGCGTATCCATGGGTAGGTAAACTTGTTGGTGGTGATAAGGTTAGGTTAGTATTGCATCAAACTACCCAGAAATACATAATTATGCGTGCGTGCGAGCGAGCGAGCAAGACTAGTCTGAGCAGAAGCGACTCGGATAGGTTAGGTTCAGAAGGCTAAGGCGGGAGCGAAGCGGAGCGTAGCTCCCGCCTTAGCCGTCGGTGTTAGGTTTTTTTTTTAATAGCCCGGAAAAAAAATCGTTCTTTTCGTACTGTTTTGTATAAAAATAATAATAATTCAAAACAATACAAAAAAAAAAAAATATTTAATAAAATTATTCTTCAGTAGGTGAAATAAGTACCTAAGTAATTTTTGAGATATAAAATATTTATTTGCTATTCGGGCCCATACCTACTAAATGTTATAAATTTGATTCAGGATTCCTGATACACAGTACCGGTTCGCGTTCCTCTCGTACTGAGCAGTATTACCCAGCTCACGTTCCCTTTTGGTGGGTGAACAATCCAACGCTTGGCGAATTTTGCTTCGCAATGATAGGAAGAGCCGACATCGAAAGACGATTCGCGTTATAAAAAGGGGAGTTTAATAAAAAACGAAAAACGCAACACACACAATAACACTTTTAATTACTTAGTTATCTTTGTTATAATATCTTTGTTTATTACTTACAGACAATGAAAGGCATTTTGAATGTCACCTCTGACATTCTTCACTAAGCTGGGAAGATGAGTGAGGAACGAGATGGAAGATGCGGAGATGACACAGGAAAGGGTTTTTTTTCCTGTGAATCGCTTTAAATAAATTGTGGTAATGTAGTAACGCAAGATATGCGACTAAATGAAAAAACGAAAAATTCAAAACAATAAAAAAATTAAAAATAAACTATCTAGTTATCCGGGCTATTAAAAAAAAAAAACCTAACACCGATGGCTAAGGCGGGAGCTACGCTCCGCTTCGCTCCCGCCTTAGCCTTCTGAACCTAACCTATCCGAGTCGCTTCTGCTCAGACTGGTCTTGCTCGCTCGCTTCGCTCGCTCGCATGTACATGCGAAGTAAATTTCGGACAGTCAAAAACATGCCAAAGGGGACCTGTAGGGGAATGTATTTTTGATTTTGATTTACGGCCACGGCCACGGCCGCGGCCGCCACGCGTAACGCGTCGCCTCCGTCGATCCCTATGGCGGTGGACGCGAGCGATGCGCACTTGATTGTGCGTTCGTCGTTTGCGTGCTGTGGCCTGTTGTAATGCGAGCTGAGAGACGTTGTTGTTTTTTTTAGAGCAGCAGTGTGACAGACTTATCAGCGAAAATATATACATGCGCGTTTGTTATTCTTGTCATCTCTCACTCTCTCAAAAAATACTGCCTTTGGTACGACCAGAGGGTAGCGTTTGTTTGTTTGGTGTTTGGGGGGTGGCAGAAGAGCGCGCGCAGAGAGAGAGATATAAGGAGGAGATCGTTCGCGACTCTTATCTCGTTTTTGTCGCCGTCACTAAAACGGCTGCGGGTGATGGCGCTCCCTGTCGCCGGGCGTTTTGTGCACACTTTGCGCGACAGTGTTAGAGGTGATACACCCGGTATCGTCCCACGGAGGACGTGCAGTGATTATTTTGTGCCTGGTCGTAGAAGAATGTTCATATTTGGGCGCTCGTAACGCGCGCTCGTAACGAGTGGAAAAACGACTTTAAGTTTAATTTCCAACGAAAAATAATAAACGGCACGTCGCGCGCGCTCTCGGACAAGTGAAGAGAGACGCGCGGCTACGTCGCGCTCGTAGAAGCGCGTTTTCGTAACGATACAACGTAACGTTGATCGTTCTAAACGACAGCTCCCTGGTTGATCCTGCCAGTAGTTATATGCTTGTCTCAAAGATTAAGCCATGCATGTCTCAGTGCAAGCCGTATTAAGGCGATACCGCGAATGGCTCAATATATCAGTTTTGGTTCCTTAGATCTTGCTCAGTTACTTGGATAACTGTGGTAATTCTAGAGCTAATACATGCAATCAGAACTCTGACCAGTGATGGGATGAGTGCTTTTATTAGATCAAAACCAATCGGCGGAGGGCCTCGCGTCCGAAGTCGTAACATTTTGATGAATCTGGATAACTTTTGCAGATCGCACGGTCCAGTACCGGCGACGCATCTTTCAAATGTCTGCCTTATCAACTTTCGATGGTAGTTTCTGCGACTACCATGGTTGTCACGGGTAACGGGGAATCAGGGTTCGATTCCGGAGAGGGAGCCTGAGAAACGGCTACCACATCCAAGGAAGGCAGCAGGCGCGCAAATTACCCACTCCCGGCACGGGGAGGTAGTGACGAAAAATAACGATACGGGACTCTTACGAGGCCTCGTAATCGGAATGAGTACACTTTAAATATTTTAACGAGGAACAATTGGAGGGCAAGTCTGGTGCCAGCAGCCGCGGTAACTCCAGCTCCAATAGCGTATACTAAAATTGTTGCGGTTAAAAAGCTCGTAGTTGCATTTGTGCTGCGCGCTGTCGGTGCACCGCATCCGCGGTGATACTGACACGTTTGCGGAGCATATCGTCGGTGAGCCGGCGGTCAAACGCCGGTTCAATATCAAAATCCTATCGCGATGCTCTTCAGTGAGTGTCGAGGTGGGCCGACAATTTTACTTTGAACAAATTAGAGTGCTCAAAGCGGGCTCAAAATGCTGCTTGAATATTTCGTGCATGGAATAATAGAATATGATCTCGGTTCTATTTTGTTGGTTTTCAGAACTCCGAGGTAATGATTAATAGGGATAACTGGGGGCATTCGTATTGCGACGTTAGAGGTGAAATTCTTGGATCGTCGCAAGACGAACATCAGCGAAAGCATTTGCCAAAGGTGTTTTCATCAATCAAGAACGAAAGTTAGAGGTTCGAAGGCGATTAGATACCGCCCTAGTTCTAACCGTAAATATGTCATCTAGCGATCCGCCGACGTTACTACAATGGCTCGGCGGGCAGCTTCCGGGAAACCAAAGATTTTGGACTCCGGGGGGAGTATGGTTGCAAAGCTGAAACTTAAAGGAATTGACGGAAGGGCACCACCAGGA
>CAVNVB010000050.1:12500-15000 GCA_963691665.1 Clepsis dumicolana
TAACATTTTGATGAATCTGGATAACTTTTGCAGATCGCACGGTCCAGTACCGGCGACGCATCTTTCAAATGTCTGCCTTATCAACTTTCGATGGTAGTTTCTGCGACTACCATGGTTGTCACGGGTAACGGGGAATCAGGGTTCGATTCCGGAGAGGGAGCCTGAGAAACGGCTACCACATCCAAGGAAGGCAGCAGGCGCGCAAATTACCCACTCCCGGCACGGGGAGGTAGTGACGAAAAATAACGATACGGGACTCTTACGAGGCCTCGTAATCGGAATGAGTACACTTTAAATATTTTAACGAGGAACAATTGGAGGGCAAGTCTGGTGCCAGCAGCCGCGGTAACTCCAGCTCCAATAGCGTATACTAAAATTGTTGCGGTTAAAAAGCTCGTAGTTGCATTTGTGCTGCGCGCTGTCGGTGCACCGCATCCGCGGTGATACTGACACGTTTGCGGAGCATATCGTCGGTGAGCCGGCGGTCAAACGCCGGTTCAATATCAAAATCCTATCGCGATGCTCTTCAGTGAGTGTCGAGGTGGGCCGACAATTTTACTTTGAACAAATTAGAGTGCTCAAAGCGGGCTCAAAATGCTGCTTGAATATTTCGTGCATGGAATAATAGAATATGATCTCGGTTCTATTTTGTTGGTTTTCAGAACTCCGAGGTAATGATTAATAGGGATAACTGGGGGCATTCGTATTGCGACGTTAGAGGTGAAATTCTTGGATCGTCGCAAGACGAACATCAGCGAAAGCATTTGCCAAAGGTGTTTTCATCAATCAAGAACGAAAGTTAGAGGTTCGAAGGCGATTAGATACCGCCCTAGTTCTAACCGTAAATATGTCATCTAGCGATCCGCCGACGTTACTACAATGGCTCGGCGGGCAGCTTCCGGGAAACCAAAGATTTTGGACTCCGGGGGGAGTATGGTTGCAAAGCTGAAACTTAAAGGAATTGACGGAAGGGCACCACCAGGAGTGGAGCCTGCGGCTTAATTTGACTCAACACGGGAAATCTCACCAGGCCCGGACACCGGAAGGATTGACAGATTAACAGCTCTTTCTTGATTCGGTGGGTGGTGGTGCATGGCCGTTCTTAGTTGGTGGAGCGATTTGTCTGGTTAATTCCGGTAACGAACGAGACTCTAGCCTGCTAAATAGGCGTCGTCATTTAGGTGCGCGCGGCCGTTCGCGGTCGTGCAACTCACTGGCGGCGTATTAAAATTCTTCTTAGAGGGACCGGCGGTTTCGAGCCGCACGAGATTGAGCAATAACAGGTCTGTGATGCCCTTAGATGTCCTGGGCCGCACGCGCGCTACACTGAAGGAATCAGCATGTTCTCCTTGGCCTAGAGGCCCGGGCAACCCGTTGAAACTCCTTCGTGCTGGGGATTGGGGTTTGCAATTATCCCCCATAAACGAGGAATTCCTAGTAAGCGCGAGTCATAAGCTCGCGTTGATTAAGTCCCTGCCCTTTGTACACACCGCCCGTCGCTACTACCGATTGAATGATTTAGTGAGGTCTTCGGACCGACACGCGGTGGCCTCGCGGCCGTCGGCGTTGCTGGGAAGTTGACCAAACTTGATCATTTAGAGGAAGTAAAAGTCGTAACAAGGTTTCCGTAGGGGAACCTGCGGAAGGATCATTAACGTGTTCGCTGCGCGCCTCACACGCACGCACGCTCATGCGACATAGTCCGACACACGTTCATGTTTTGACGCCGCGTGCGCTCGGGAACAGACGCCGCCGTTGCGGGTTCGCAGAACGCTGCGACGCTTCGCTCGACGGACGGGGCATGAAACCGCGCCCGGTCCGTCGCGACGCGTTCGCGGTCACGCGGCGCCTCAACCGCACCCGGCGGCGTCTCGAGCGCGCTTTGCGATTCGAAATATTGTCATTATAGCGGTGCATTTTTTTTCCTTTTTTCTCGGAATCTTTTATTCTTTTTTTTTTTTTTTTAATAAACTATTACCCTGGACGGTGGATCACTTGGCTCGCGGGTCGATGAAGAACGCAGTTAACTGCGCGTCATAGTGTGAACTGCAGGACACATTTGAACATCGACAATTCGAACGCACATTGCGGTCCGTGGAGACACATCCAGGACCACTCCTGTCTGAGGGCCGGCTGCATAAACAGACTGTATTCATACCGTCTGCTGTCACATTGCTTCTTGCCGAGCTGATGACGGTTCGCTCTACACGCGCGTCCGTTCAAACATTCGACTTTGTCATAATCGCTCGAGTACGACTCGCGTGCGGCGCACTCGATACAGACACTGTGATTACATAAACGTTATGGTGGTTGTAAAAGCGTCGCTGCGCGACATTCGTGCGCGTTTGATTGCGGGCCGCAACAGCGGCCGCAGTAGGCGGACTCGACGTCCGTAGAGCGCGTCGACGCCGTCGCCGCCGCCTCGCGCGCCTGCGTCGTCGTCGTAGCGCTGACCGGATATCGTGTCTGCCTCCAATTTTTATCGTTGGCCTCAGATCAG
>CAVNVB010000051.1:0-2500 GCA_963691665.1 Clepsis dumicolana
ATTCGCGGTATCGCCTTAATACGGCTTGCACTGAGACATGCATGGCTTAATCTTTGAGACAAGCATATAACTACTGGCAGGATCAACCAGGGAGCTGTCGTTTAGAACGATCAACGTTACGTTGTATCGTTACGAAAACGCGCTTCTACGAGCGCGACGTAGCCGCGCGTCTCTCTTCACTTGTCCGAGAGCGCGCGCGACGTGCCGTTTATTATTTTTCGTTGGAAATTAAACTTAAAGTCGTTTTTCCACTCGTTACGAGCGCGCGTTACGAGCGCCCAAATATGAACATTCTTCTACGACCAGGCACAAAATAATCACTGCACGTCCTCCGTGGGACGATACCGGGTGTATCACCTCTAACACTGTCGCGCAAAGTGTGCACAAAACGCCCGGCGACAGGGAGCGCCATCACCCGCAGCCGTTTTAGTGACGGCGACAAAAACGAGATAAGAGTCGCGAACGATCTCCTCCTTATATCTCTCTCTCTGCGCGCGCTCTTCTGCCACCCCCCAAACACCAAACAAACAAACGCTACCCTCTGGTCGTACCAAAGGCAGTATTTTTTGAGAGAGTGAGAGATGACAAGAATAACAAACGCGCATGTATATATTTTCGCTGATAAGTCTGTCACACTGCTGCTCTAAAAAAAACAACAACGTCTCTCAGCTCGCATTACAACAGGCCACAGCACGCAAACGACGAACGCACAATCAAGTGCGCATCGCTCGCGTCCACCGCCATAGGGATCGACGGAGGCGACGCGTTACGCGTGGCGGCCGCGGCCGTGGCCGTGGCCGTAAATCAAAATCAAAAATACATTCCCCTACAGGTCCCCTTTGGCATGTTTTTGACTGTCCGAAATTTACTTCGCATGTACATGCGAGCGAGCGAAGCGAGCGAGCAAGACCAGTCTGAGCAGAAGCGACTCGGATAGGTTAGGTTCAGAAGGCTAAGGCGGGAGCGAAGCGGAGCGTAGCTCCCGCCTTAGCCATCGGTGTTAGGTTTTTTTTTTTTAATAGCCCGGATAACTAGATAGTTTATTTTTAATTTTTTTATTGTTTTGAATTTTTCGTTTTTTCATTTAGTCGCATATCTTGCGTTACTACATTACCACAATTTATTTAAAGCGATTCACAGGAAAAAAACCCTTTCCTGTGTCATCTCCGCATCTTCCATCTCGTTCCTCACTCATCTTCCCAGCTTAGTGAAGAATGTCAGAGGTGACATTCAAAATGCCTTTCATTGTCTGTAAGTAATAAACAAAGATATTATAACAAAGATAACTAAGTAATTAAAAGTGTTATTGTGTGTGTTGCGTTTTTCGTTTTTTATTAAACTCCCCTTTTTATAACGCGAATCGTCTTTCGATGTCGGCTCTTCCTATCATTGCGAAGCAAAATTCGCCAAGCGTTGGATTGTTCACCCACCAAAAGGGAACGTGAGCTGGGTAATACTGCTCAGTACGAGAGGAACGCGAACCGGTACTGTGTATCAGGAATCCTGAATCAAATTTATAACATTTAGTAGGTATGGGCCCGAATAGCAAATAAATATTTTATATCTCAAAAATTACTTAGGTACTTATTTCACCTACTGAAGAATAATTTTATTAAATATTTTTTTTTTTTTGTATTGTTTTGAATTATTATTATTTTTATACAAAACAGTACGAAAAGAACGATTTTTTTTCCGGGCTATTAAAAAAAAAACCTAACACCGACGGCTAAGGCGGGAGCTACGCTCCGCTTCGCTCCCGCCTTAGCCTTCTGAACCTAACCTATCCGAGTCGCTTCTGCTCAGACTAGTCTTGCTCGCTCGCTCGCACGCACGCATAATTATGTATTTCTGGGTAGTTTGATGCAATACTAACCTAACCTTATCACCACCAACAAGTTTACCTACCCATGGATACGCAATTCTAACTTAAGCCACACATTGAAAGTGTAAAAAAATAATAATTTGCATCTGGTATAATGACGGTTCCGCCGGGCGAGAGTGCCGTGCTGGCTGTTTCGCATAACGCTGTCACTATTGGAGTCAAAGGTTAGTCTGATTTTGTTTTTATGACTTATTTTATTAACGGTCAGAGATGTGAGTAGGAGGCGAATTAGCTTCCATTTGTGACCTTTGAGTACCGATACGCTATTTTCTAAATGAATGTTCAAACGGCCTTTTTCGTTGTTCGTTCGTTTCCAGATAACATTGTGGTTAAATGAATCTGTGGCGTAGTAAAGTTATGGAAAACAAAATTAATAATATACATTGTCATCATAGCGTGCGGCCAAGAAAAGAGGAGGAAAGTTTATTAAAAAACGAAAGAAAAAAGATCACAGTACCGGTTCGCGTTATAAAAAAAAAAAAAAAAAGATCACAGTACCGGTTCGCGTTATAAAAAAAAAAAGATCACAGTACCGGTTCGCGTTATAAAAAAAAAAAAAATCACAGTACCGGTTAGCGTTATATAATATTGTGCTAAGTGTTTACTATATCATCATAG
>CAVNVB010000051.1:7500-10000 GCA_963691665.1 Clepsis dumicolana
AAATGATCAAGTTTGGTCAACTTCCCAGCAACGCCGACGGCCGCGAGGCCACCGCGTGTCGGTCCGAAGACCTCACTAAATCATTCAATCGGTAGTAGCGACGGGCGGTATGTACAAAGGGCAGGGACTTAATCAACGCGAGCTTATGACTCGCGCTTACTAGGAATTCCTCGTTTATGGGGGATAATTGCAAACCCCAATCCCCAGCACGAAGGAGTTTCAACGGGTTGCCCGGGCCTCTAGGCCAAGGAGAACATGCTGATTCCTTCAGTGTAGCGCGCGTGCGGCCCAGGACATCTAAGGGCATCACAGACCTGTTATTGCTCAATCTCGTGCGGCTCGAAACCGCCGGTCCCTCTAAGAAGAATTTTAATACGCCGCCAGTGAGTTGCACGACCGCGAACGGCCGCGCGCACCTAAATGACGACGCCTATTTAGCAGGCTAGAGTCTCGTTCGTTACCGGAATTAACCAGACAAATCGCTCCACCAACTAAGAACGGCCATGCACCACCACCCACCGAATCAAGAAAGAGCTGTTAATCTGTCAATCCTTCCGGTGTCCGGGCCTGGTGAGATTTCCCGTGTTGAGTCAAATTAAGCCGCAGGCTCCACTCCTGGTGGTGCCCTTCCGTCAATTCCTTTAAGTTTCAGCTTTGCAACCATACTCCCCCCGGAGTCCAAAATCTTTGGTTTCCCGGAAGCTGCCCGCCGAGCCATTGTAGTAACGTCGGCGGATCGCTAGATGACATATTTACGGTTAGAACTAGGGCGGTATCTAATCGCCTTCGAACCTCTAACTTTCGTTCTTGATTGATGAAAACACCTTTGGCAAATGCTTTCGCTGATGTTCGTCTTGCGACGATCCAAGAATTTCACCTCTAACGTCGCAATACGAATGCCCCCAGTTATCCCTATTAATCATTACCTCGGAGTTCTGAAAACCAACAAAATAGAACCGAGATCATATTCTATTATTCCATGCACGAAATATTCAAGCAGCATTTTGAGCCCGCTTTGAGCACTCTAATTTGTTCAAAGTAAAATTGTCGGCCCACCTCGACACTCACTGAAGAGCATCGCGATAGGATTTTGATATTGAACCGGCGTTTGACCGCCGGCTCACCGACGATATGCTCCGCAAACGTGTCAGTATCACCGCGGATGCGGTGCACCGACAGCGCGCAGCACAAATGCAACTACGAGCTTTTTAACCGCAACAATTTTAGTATACGCTATTGGAGCTGGAGTTATCGCGGCTGCTGGCACCAGACTTGCCCTCCAATTGTTCCTCGTTAAAATATTTAAAGTGTACTCATTCCGATTACGAGGCCTCGTAAGAGTCCCGTATCGTTATTTTTCGTCACTACCTCCCCGTGCCGGGAGTGGGTAATTTGCGCGCCTGCTGCCTTCCTTGGATGTGGTAGCCGTTTCTCAGGCTCCCTCTCCGGAATCGAACCCTGATTCCCCGTTACCCGTGACAACCATGGTAGTCGCAGAAACTACCATCGAAAGTTGATAAGGCAGACATTTGAAAGATGCGTCGCCGGTACTGGACCGTGCGATCTGCAAAAGTTATCCAGATTCATCAAAATGTTACGACTTCGGACGCGAGGCCCTCCGCCGATTGGTTTTGATCTAATAAAAGCACTCATCCCATCACTGGTCAGAGTTCTGATTGCATGTATTAGCTCTAGAATTACCACAGTTATCCAAGTAACTGAGCAAGATCTAATTAACCAAAACTGATATATTGAGCCATTCGCGGTATCGCCTTAATACGGCTTGCACTGAGACATGCATGGCTTAATCTTTGAGACAAGCATATAACTACTGGCAGGATCAACCAGGGAGCTGTCGTTTAGAACGATCAACGTTACGTTGTATCGTTACGAAAACGCGCTTCTACGAGCGCGACGTAGCCGCGCGTCTCTCTTCACTTGTCCGAGAGCGCGCGCGACGTGCCGTTTATTATTTTTCGTTGGAAATTAAACTTAAAGTCGTTTTTCCACTCGTTACGAGCGCGCGTTACGAGCGCCCAAATATGAACATTCTTCTACGACCAGGCACAAAATAATCACTGCACGTCCTCCGTGGGACGATACCGGGTGTATCACCTCTAACACTGTCGCGCAAAGTGTGCACAAAACGCCCGGCGACAGGGAGCGCCATCACCCGCAGCCGTTTTAGTGACGGCGACAAAAACGAGATAAGAGTCGCGAACGATCTCCTCCTTATATCTCTCTCTCTGCGCGCGCTCTTCTGCCACCCCCCAAACACCAAACAAACAAACGCTACCCTCTGGTCGTACCAAAGGCAGTATTTTTTGAGAGAGTGAGAGATGACAAGAATAACAAACGCGCATGTATATATTTTCGCTGATAAGTCTGTCACACTGCTGCTCTAAAAAAAACAACAACGTCTCTCAGCTCGCATTACAACAGGCCACAGCACGCAAACGACGAACGCACAATCAAGTGCGCATCGCTCGCGTCCACCGCC
>CAVNVB010000051.1:17500-20580 GCA_963691665.1 Clepsis dumicolana
ACATATTTACGGTTAGAACTAGGGCGGTATCTAATCGCCTTCGAACCTCTAACTTTCGTTCTTGATTGATGAAACACCTTTGGCAAATGCTTTCGCTGATGTTCGTCTTGCGACGATCCAAGAATTTCACCTCTAACGTCGCAATACGAATGCCCCCAGTTATCCCTATTAATCATTACCTCGGAGTTCTGAAACCAACAAAATAGAACCGAGATCATATTCTATTATTCCATGCACGAAATATTCAAGCAGCATTTTGAGCCCGCTTTGAGCACTCTAATTTGTTCAAAGTAAAATTGTCGGCCCACCTCGACACTCACTGAAGAGCATCGCGATAGGATTTTGATATTGAACCGGCGTTTGACCGCCGGCTCACCGACGATATGCTCCGCAAACGTGTCAGTATCACCGCGGATGCGGTGCACCGACAGCGCGCAGCACAAATGCAACTACGAGCTTTTTAACCGCAACAATTTTAGTATACGCTATTGGAGCTGGAGTTACCGCGGCTGCTGGCACCAGACTTGCCCTCCAATTGTTCCTCGTTAAAATATTTAAAGTGTACTCATTCCGATTACGAGGCTCGTAAGAGTCCCGTATCGTTATTTTTCGTCACTACCTCCCCGTGCCGGGAGTGGGTAATTTGCGCGCCTGCTGCCTTCCTTGGATGTGGTAGCCGTTTCTCAGGCTCCCTCTCCGGAATCGAACCCTGATTCCCCGTTACCCGTGACAACCATGGTAGTCGCAGAAACTACCATCGAAAGTTGATAAGGCAGACATTTGAAAGATGCGTCGCCGGTACTGGACCGTGCGATCTGCAAAAGTTATCCAGATTCATCAAAATGTTACGACTTCGGACGCGAGGCCCTCCGCCGATTGTTTTGATCTAATAAAAGCACTCATCCCATCACTGGTCAGAGTTCTGATCTGATTGCATGTATTAGCTCTAGAATTACCACAGTTATCCAAGTAACTGAGCAAGATCTAAGGAACCAAAACTGATATATTGAGCCATTCGCGGTATCGCCTTAATACGGCTTGCACTGAGACATGCATGGCTTAATATCTTTGAGACAAGCATATAACTACTGGCAGGATCAACCAGGGAGCTGTCGTTTAGAACGATCAACGTTACGTTGTATCGTTACGAAAACGCGCTTCTACGAGCGCGACGTAGCCGCGCGTCTCTCTTCACTTGTCCGAGAGCGCGCGCGACGTGCCGTTTATTATTTTTCGTTGGAAATTAAACTTAAAGTCGTTTTTCCACTCGTTACGAGCGCGCGTTACGAGCGCCCAAATATGAACATTCTTCTACGACCAGGCACAAAATAATCACTGCACGTCCTCCGTGGGACGATACCGGGTGTATCACCTCTAACACTGTCGCGCAAAGTGTGCACAAAACGCCCGGCGACAGGGAGCGCCATCACCCGCAGCCGTTTTAGTGACGGCGACAAAAACGAGATAAGAGTCGCGAACGATCTCCTCCTTATATCTCTCTCTCTGCGCGCGCTCTTCTGCCACCCCCCAAACACCAAACAAACAAACGCTACCCTCTGGTCGTACCAAAGGCAGTATTTTTTGAGAGAGTGAGAGATGACAAGAATAACAAACGCGCATGTATATATTTTCGCTGATAAGTCTGTCACACTGCTGCTCTAAAAAAAACAACAACGTCTCTCAGCTCGCATTACAACAGGCCACAGCACGCAAACGACGAACGCACAATCAAGTGCGCATCGCTCGCGTCCACCGCCATAGGGATCGACGGAGGCGACGCGTTACGCGTGGCGGCCGCGGCCGTGGCCGTGGCCGTAAATCAAAATCAAAAATACATTCCCCTACAGGTCCCCTTTGGCATGTTTTTGACTGTCCGAAATTTACTTCGCATGTACATGCGAGCGAGCGAAGCGAGCGAGCAAGACCAGTCTGAGCAGAAGCGACTCGGATAGGTTAGGTTCAGAAGGCTAAGGCGGGAGCGAAGCGGAGCGTAGCTCCCGCCTTAGCCATCGGTGTTAGGTTTTTTTTTTTTAATAGCCCGGATAACTAGATAGTTTATTTTTAATTTTTTTATTGTTTTGAATTTTTCGTTTTTTCATTTAGTCGCATATCTTGCGTTACTACATTACCACAATTTATTTAAAGCGATTCACAGGAAAAAAACCCTTTCCTGTGTCATCTCCGCATCTTCCATCTCGTTCCTCACTCATCTTCCCAGCTTAGTGAAGAATGTCAGAGGTGACATTCAAAATGCCTTTCATTGTCTGTAAGTAATAAACAAAGATATTATAACAAAGATAACTAAGTAATTAAAAGTGTTATTGTGTGTGTTGCGTTTTTCGTTTTTTATTAAACTCCCCTTTTTATAACGCGAATCGTCTTTCGATGTCGGCTCTTCCTATCATTGCGAAGCAAAATT
The DNA here is from genome assembly GCA_963691665.1 of Clepsis dumicolana. Classification (NCBI taxonomy): domain Eukaryota; kingdom Metazoa; phylum Arthropoda; class Insecta; order Lepidoptera; family Tortricidae; genus Clepsis; species Clepsis dumicolana. The sequence continues at coordinate 19,920 of CAVNVB010000051.1, forward strand.
CGCCAAGCGTTGGATTGTTCACCCACCAAAAGGGAACGTGAGCTGGGTAATACTGCTCAGTACGAGAGGAACGCGAACCGGTACTGTGTATCAGGAATCCTGAATCAAATTTATAACATTTAGTAGGTATGGGCCCGAATAGCAAATAAATATTTTATATCTCAAAAATTACTTAGGTACTTATTTCACCTACTGAAGAATAATTTTATTAAATATTTTTTTTTTTTTGTATTGTTTTGAATTATTATTATTTTTATACAAAACAGTACGAAAAGAACGATTTTTTTTCCGGGCTATTAAAAAAAAAACCTAACACCGACGGCTAAGGCGGGAGCTACGCTCCGCTTCGCTCCCGCCTTAGCCTTCTGAACCTAACCTATCCGAGTCGCTTCTGCTCAGACTAGTCTTGCTCGCTCGCTCGCACGCACGCATAATTATGTATTTCTGGGTAGTTTGATGCAATACTAACCTAACCTTATCACCACCAACAAGTTTACCTACCCATGGATACGCAATTCTAACTTAAGCCACACATTGAAAGTGTAAAAAAATAATAATTTGCATCTGGTATAATGACGGTTCCGCCGGGCGAGAGTGCCGTGCTGGCTGTTTCGCATAACGCTGTCACTATTGGAGTCAAAGGTTAGTCTGATTTTGTTTT